>JAWQRO010000018.1:0-81307 GCA_033557835.1 Helochares maculicollis
AAGCTTGCGCAGCAGGAGCTTCTTTCTCGATCTGCAATAAAAAAGTTAGGTTTGCACCAGGTAAGCGAAATTATCTCCACGCATTACCCGTAAGGGTTTATTTATCTAAATATAAGGAGTACAAATAAATTTCCGCCCTTTTTTTATAAAAAAATGAATATTTATTGTAACAGAACGTTAGTTTAAGTTTATTCAAAGTATTGTCTATCTCTAGCAACCACTTTTTCCTATCTCTCAAGCAGCATTCGAGATTCCACACCTGAAGAACTCCTTATCTTTTGAAGCGTATCAACCCAATTTTTGGTATCTTTATATGTTGTGAACCGCTGCTCCGACAGAGCATGTGCCATTGACCAGAATAGATAATATTCGGATGGCGCTATGTCTGGTGAATACGGCGGGTGAGGTGACACTTCCCAATCAAGTGTTTTCAAATAGTTTTTCACCGGAACCGCTGCATGCGGACGAGCATTATCATAGAGTAGAATTATTTTGTTGTATCTAGCATAGTATTGAGGGCGTTTTTCCTTTAGAGCACGGTTCAATCTCATCAATTGTGTTCCGTAGAGAGTTCCAGTGATTGTTTCGCTCGGATTAAGCAACTCGTAATACACCACACCCAGCTGATCTCACCATATACACAGCATGAGTTTTTTCCGTGAATATTCGGATTTGACGCGTGGCCAGGGTTTCCGCATGATTTTCTTCTTTTTGAGTTGTCGTAATGTATCCATTTCTCATCCCCGGTGACGATTCGATGTAAAAAACCTTTTTTTATGCCTGGCTAGCAGCGTTTTACTCATGCATAATCGGCGTTCAATATCTCTTGGCTTCCATTCGTATGGAACCCAATTTCCTTGTTTATTAATCATTCCTAATGATTTTAAACGATGTGAAACTGCTGCCGAGTGACTTCTAATGTGAAAGAAACTTCCTTTTGTGTTTGAGACGAATCTTCCTCCAATAATTCTTCCAATTCTGCATCTTCGTAAATTTTAGGCCTTCCACTGCGGTCTTTGTCTTTTACATCAAAATCACTGTTTTTAAACTTTTGAAACCACTCACGACACGTTCTCTCACTCAAAGCAGCTTCATTATATGATTCTACGAGCAATCGATGCGCCTCAGCTGCAGATTTTTTTAAATTAAAGAAATAAATTAAAAGTTCCCGCAAATGACGTTTATTTGGTTCAAATTTAGACATTTTCAGCTCAAGAAAATTATATTTTATTAGCACGGAGTCACTAATACAGTAAGGTTATGGTATTTTAGAACGAACAGATTAATTTTTAAGCCGGTTATGATCTGCAAATTCTGACGAAAGCTGCGCCCCGCGACACCTTCCTTAAAACGGCGGAAACTTTTTTGTACTTCTAATAGTTAACGCTCTAACAAATCACGACGTAGAACTGAAATGCGCGAAAAATGCATTGAAATTAAATGAAATAATAAACGGCGCCTTGTGTTTTAATTCCTTACCTCCACCATCTGCCGTGTCTGTATTTTACAATTAAGATTTGCGGAAATGCTGTATAAAGGACTGCAGCAGCAGCTCCTAGGCAATACGAATGCAATTTCCTCGCCAAATGAAAATTTAAATTAGACATTTTATACTTTTAAAAATTATAATACCACGAAATAGAGCAAAACAAGTGCTCAGCGGTGCCTAGCATTAAGCGATTCCGTTTAAATTTCTCACTAACTAGAGGCATAGAAATGGAAATGTCGCGATAAATGACAACTGTTAAACACTACATTTAGTCTAATCAATTAGGACTACCCAAAAATAACGTCGTTTCTTGTATTGAATTAAAATTTTGCTCTGCTAAAGTACATCTAATACACAGCCTCTTTCAAAATTAAGTTACAAAACTTAAAGGGGTGGTAGATATAAGAAATAATAAGCGATAGGCTCTTGTTTGCATTTTGAGGCATAATTAGTAACCGAGATATTAATTCCATGTGCATGTTGAGAACCACTGTTGGAATTCCGTTTCACTGACGTCGTCGGTCGAACACAGACGAATTTTATAGGTATTGCAAATAATCACCTTCTTGTTCAACCGGAGAGGAAAAACAAGCGCCACATGTTTGATCGAATTGAGAAAGACATATTTACTGATATGCAAATCATCTGAACTTACTAAGCACGAAACAAGAAAAACTATAATTTTTTTGTAAACAAGGTAATAAAAATGAAAGCGGATGCTCATCAAAAACTTAAGGCGTAATAAATTTACAACCACAGTTGCAAGAGAAGCGGTGCATGTTTTTCTGTCATCACAAGAACATGAATTTGTACTATTAATTGTGATAGAAATTGACTGCAGTCCATCGAATTTTAACGATGAAGAATGTCGTCAATTTAGTTATTGTAGAGTTTGCGTTCTATGATGTAACCACCCTTCTTGCAGCGGAAATAAAAAGCGATATTCTTTCGAGGTTACGTTCGATCTCCAGTTCAAAAACAACGCGCTCCAATAAAATGTTACTTAAATGGTTGTTTATGTTCTTTTTTCTGTCTTTATTTTATTAGGAAGGATTTGTGTTCGTGAAATAATTTTAGCGCGTGATTATGACGGATCTAACGCTTTGTTTTGATTGTGACACCGGTATTTTTATAGAGATAAAGGTGGCGTTAGTTTGCGATGTATGATGTAATCGTCTTTCTTGCGGCGGAAGATAGTAATACAAAGCGATCTTTTTCGAGGTAACGTTTTGTTTTAAATGATTCGAAAAACGCGGAGCTATAAAATTTGACTTCAATGGTGGTTGATGTTCTTTTTCTGTTCCTCTTTGATAAGGACGGTTTTGCGTTCATGAAAAAATTTAATCTCGAGGTTTTGAAGGATCTAACGACGTGTTTAATTGTGATGCGGTTAATTTTAAAGCAATAACGGTGCCGTTGTGTTTGCATAATATTCTTTAACCCAGCATGGTCTATGGGCATCATTTAAATTAAGCCAGGAGTCCCAAATTAGCCATATTTGCAATATTTTTATTTATAGTTAGAAAATGCCAGGTCATGGTGACATTGGCGTTCTTAACATGTGGCTTAAGTATTGGAAATGAATTCTGTCACATTCTGTATATATTAGAGGGACCGGAAAGTGTCGTTTCTACGCATGTCGATATTTGATTTGGTAGCTCATTACGTATTTGGAAGGCGTATCAAATAGATTTTTAGGTTATTGTATAATATTTGCTTCAGAATAATTGAGTATTAGACTTTTTCTGCAATTTGGGGTGCAATGGCCACCCAAATACCAGAAGAGCATATCCGGCATTGTATGCTTTTTGAGTTTCGCAAGGGTAATGCCGCATCTGCTGCGACTAAAAACATTTGCCATGTTCTGTATAATATCCACTTTTCATCTCCAGTAACAATTTGTCGCAGAAAATTATGTCTAGCTAGCGTGGACAAAAGAGAACTGCAGATTGTTACACGTTAAAATCTGTTCTGCACTAAAAGTTGATGCGGTATCCAAATTTCTGCTCTTTAGATCTTGGTTACTTCTTTTAAACCTAGTCATATTGTGGACCACGCAGTCCCAACTTTGTCCTGTATAGTTTGTTTCTTCCAACGGTCAAAATCGCATTTTTTCAACTTTTTATGTTGATATGTTGTAACATCTAAAGCATCACGAGAAACAGCATTATCGGCGTTTGTTGCATCGGTAGCATTCATATGTTTCGATGGTCAAAAATGGCACTTTTGAATTTTTTTTGCATTTTTGCGGTTCAACTAGAAGCTAATACCATAGGGAAGACGTGTGACAAGTTTCATAGTAATCGATTCATAGCTTTTTGAGTAAATTAATTAAAAAAAAATAGTTTCGAGAGTTTTTTTGGTTGTCACCTAAAAGACGTATCACAAACACAATCCTGCGATTTACTTCAAATCTATTATTAACTAATGGACCAGAAAAAATATCTCTGCGGCCACACTCACATAACAAGAACTGTAATAACGGCAACACTGGTTTTAAAGTACTTCATACAACGTTACAGTTGTTGTGTTCATGGAATTAAGGAATAAAAGAGTTTCTGGACATTTTACCCGGGTCGTCAGTACAAAAGTTCCAAGTGTTAGAACTCTGAAAAGCAGGCGGCGAGATTCGAAAGGTGTTTAAGCTTTAGATGGAGCACTTAAATGACTTTTAGCCAATAAATAATATAAATTTCGTGCTGAAAATTTACAGCCATATTTTGGTGAACTACTTTCTGTCAAAATGAAAGTGAGAGTGGACGAATCTCTGGCACAGAGTCACCTCAACCAAAAATGAAGTATAGTCTAAATGGTTTCGAAAGCAATAGTCCAATTAGGGATGAGTTCACTGAAATTTTTGCACCAAAACAAAAAAAAATTATCACTAATGCAGACAACAATTTCGTATTGATCATTATTCCGTTCGATTCATAATGCATATTTGGCGCAACTACTAAATCTATCTTAAGTATCAGTGACATCAACAGTTATTAGCAAATAGCAGCACGCCAATATTATTTTCTATATTTCAAGTGCTAAGTAATTAATCGATATCTCTATCGGTTAAAGATAAAGATATGATATAAAGTAACCATTAAATAAAATTTTTAGCCGATATAGAGTTATTCCTTTGCAACAACTGGACAAAAAGTCGGTAGCATCAGAAAATCTGCCATCTTAGACTAATCCAATTCAAAGATGCCAGAGTACTGAAAACATTCCAATTCGTTCCATTTTATTTTCAAATACATGACATTTGTTTAATGGTATATGCAAGGTACAAAACGTAAAAGGTTGGGTCGCATTGAACATAAATACAGTCACACAGAATACACCCACGTATGGCGGGAGAACATGTTAAGGAAAGTCTTCAGCTATGACAATAAGGACACAGCTAACTCCAAGTACAATACAAAGCAGTCTACTGCACCCTGGGGCGTCTGAGCAAAGAGATATCTTCTATAAAGAGGTTAGAATGGAAATGCACCAGGGAAAATTCGCGAGGACGTTTAAACACTGCCAAGTTTTCCACTGGCAATTACTTTTCCGCGGGCAAAAGAAAAATTAGTTGATGAATTGGCTCAAAGCCGAGCTTAAGGAGAGATCGACGTCAACTAGTGTTATTACAGATACCACGTCGCAGTGAAGTTTCGAAATGAAATTAAACGATCAGACGTATTTATCTCGATGGAAGTTCGATCGCGAGTTTATTGGAGAGCTTAGTCTCAAGATATTACCACATTTTTCTCTTTATTACTAAAAGCACTGACTTCCATGAATTCGCCCTGTTTGATGTTTCGCCAAATCCAATAGGAAACGAAAGTAGGCAACAAAAAATGCGTTTTATAAGTCGAGCTGAGGCACTAGTAATTAATGAATCTCCATCAGAGATTGATAGATAAAGGCAGACGTGGCGAACTATTTAATCAACAAAAAAGAATGGGGGAAACAGACCGCTGAAGATAGTGACGTAGTGCCAAGATGTAAAATTAAAAAGACAAATTCGTTTAATCTGTTTAGAATCGAGAAATAAATTTCTCGCTGCAGGAAAGAGCAGCCTAAAGAAAAACATACAACTCGCCAAACCGGAGGGATCCGTTTCGCTTTGTGTAACGGATAGTATTTATTCTGTTGAACCAATTCAAACACGACTATCGGATTCCAATAAAAACTTTCCCCGACAAAGGTATTAAAACATCAACCCTCTATATGCGTTTCAAATAAATTACATTTACAAACCGTTTTGTTTTACAACACGAATTGATTGGGGTTGCATTAATGGCTAAGAAGCGGAGGATCAGCTTAACGTCTTTGCAGGAAGGCGAAATCCTGTGGGTGGAAACGGATGATATATTTGGAAATTCATATGAAAATGTATATGTTTCTAAAGATCCTCGTGAAATCCTCTCGCTGTACACTGAGACCCGTCTACAATATATAGGATAGTCTACGCCACCCCAGGGTGGCTCGGAACAAAGATGCACCATAAAAAAGATTAGGACGAAAGGCCGCCGAGGCGGAGTGGAAGTTTATGCGAGGCGGTGAAAAAACAGAGTTTTCTTACCTATTAACATCGACGTCTGTGGATTCTAATATGGTCCTTGCTTTCTCTAAATGGCCGTGGTCGACTGCGGCGAAAAGAGCTGCAACAAAAATTGATATAATAGCTTAACCGGAAGGAATCGGCGGCGATTTCGTTGCATAAAGACCTTCCGTTTGGTCGTTTTGCCGTTCTGTCGAGCATTTTATGGAGACGACTTCTTACCATGCAAATGAATGTTGATCTTTGCTAGTTTCTCCATGCGCTGCTGCATTAGTTTGGCCTGCTTTTTACTTGGCTTGTGTCCAGTTGGAGGCAGCCCTGAGCTCAAGGGGAGAACGCTAGCCACCTCCATCTCGCCGTCGTTGGGAAGCGCGGGTAATTCTAAAGTAAAAATAAAGTAAAAAATAAAAAAAATCAAATAAAAATAAACGCAAATAAACAGAAATGAAATAATTCGTTGGCGATCGAGCGCTTTACATAAAACAGTATAAACTTTTTAAACATAAAATAGTCGATTAATTTAAAGCAAACGATTAAAAAAAACAAATAAATAATTTATGGTTTAAAATATGCGCGCTGCGCATAAGTAATTAGGACTAATTGGTAGTTTTGCTATATTAAAATGTACTAAAGTAGTAGGTCGAAGCTCATTAGACTTCCTCCTTTTACTATTCTTCCTTACTCCGTATAGTTATTGGCATCGGGTTATTTATCCGCTGCCTTATTTAGACATATAATTAGGTGAACTTGAGAAACTTCGTATTCTTTGGTAACTATAACAACTTATATTTTACGGTAGCGCAGCCGATATAAACTTTAATCATCTGGCCGAGTGAACTGTATTTGCATCGTTCTGTGATCTGTTTCGTGGAAAACTGAAGTTATAAACGACGAACAGATGATGAAATTTTTCAGTCTGCCGAGATATAACGTTTTATTTCTCAATTATGAAAGTTCAGACGAGCTTGTCGGCTTCCATTGTCGGTATTTTTTCAAAAACGAATCGTAGATATTTCAAATGGAAAAATAGTGTATAAATACAGAAGTTGCTGCCTTGTGACGGGGCTCTTAGTATTATAATGATAATTGGTCATCAGTTGCAATCAACTGAAGATTTCATGACGTTTTATTAAAAGTTGTTTGATTGAAGTGCAAAATTTATTCTAAATTTGTTTTCTGTGTGGTCCAAAACAAAAGGTAACGTTCGTCTTTTTAACGAAATTGATATTAAAGACACTCAGGGAGCGCAGCTCATTAGCCTTACAAATAGCTAGTCTCCAAGACAACAAAACTAATATATCGTAAGCATCCGTGTTGATCAAAGACCCAGACAAGTTTCTGTGCAGTGCTAACTACTTCTATAAGTTTGAGGATGATGATAACAGCAGATTTAGTTGGTGTTTGCAAAAAAATCAAATATATATTTTTGATTGGCAACAAGTGAAAATGATTCACTCAACTAAAACAGTAAATAGAAGTAACAATTTAATCTCGTGATAGCTTCTATTGACTTAAATTACCATAAGTGCCAATTTAAGATGTTTATGTTACCAAGCATAAGGTTTTATAGAGGCCAGCAGTGATTAAGCTACGCTAGAGATATAATACTGGGCTTCAGAAACAATCGAAGTTATTACAATTTAAAAAACATGAAATATGATGAAAACATAAAAAGTGAACTGTTGAGGACACAATTAAGGATAAAATAAAGGGAAGATTAGTGGAACATGTGAATAAAAAAACAAGCCTGTGGAAAATGCCGGAAGAAAAAAGAACCAACGATGATCTGACAGTATTTTAGAATTTTGATAGACTATGAAATAAAAGGGTAGATCAGGTCAGGTCAGATCAAATATGCTCAAGCCTGGTCAAGTCTAGTCGTCTGATCAGGTCTTGTGAGATTTGGTCAGGCCAAGTCTGGTCAGGTCTAGTCTGGTCAGGGTTAGTGAGAGAATGGGAAAGAAGGAAGCCAAAGAAGAAACGCTAGCTTCCTGGGACGAGGAATGGCGGAAGACCAGAGGTCGGTCTTAGACATCCACCAATATATTCCAAGCGTCAAAATCGATCTATGGCAGAAAAAGAGAAAGGAGATCCAGATGTATACCAGGTACGGCTGTTTCGGCAGCTATTCCAAGAGATTCAAGATCACACAGGAATACTCATGTTGGTGGTGTAATAACATCGACACACCGGAACACACATGTTTCGTTGCCCATGGTTCGACGACATAAGAGTCAATATATGGGGTGGACTGCAAATAGGTCTGACCATGGAGACTCTGGTGGACACCATGTGTTACTCCAAAGAAAACTGGCGTAAGATCTGCGATGGCATGACTGGGAACATGAAAGCCATACACCCCTTGCCACTCACCCAAAGGAATCCTATAAAAAGTTTTCCACCAACCCCGGGAAAAAAGGTCAGGTCAGGTCTGGTCGGATAAGGTTTGGTCAAGTGTGGTCAGATTAGTTCGTCAGGTTAGGTCTGGTCTGGTCTGGTTTATTCAAGTCAGGTCTGGGCAGGTCAGGTCAGATCAGACCACAAACAGTTAGGGGAGGTCAGGTCAGGTCTGGTTTGATCTGGTCAGATCAGCTCTGAGCAGGTCTGGTCAGGTCAAATTTGGGCAAGCTTGGGCAGGTCATGTAAGATCAAAAATAAAGTTAGGGCAGGTCAGGTCAGACAAAAAAGTCAGAGCAGGTCAGGTCAGACAAAAAAGTAAGAGCAGGTCTGGTCAGGTCTGGTCAAATCTGTTCAGGTCAGGCCCGGTCTGGTCAGGGCAAGTCAGGCCAGGTCAGATCAGGTCAGGTCAGACAAAACGATGCGTGGAATTACGGTCTTAATCAAGAATTAGCTCACTACGGTTTAGTGATCTCAAACACCTCGAAGTGAATAAAATGTTTGTTTATCGCACCATAACTCGTTAAAATGATACTGGTAGCATCGCAAAACGCCATGGAGGTGGTCATCAAAAAACTGCAACCTCATCTAAGATGGTTCGAAAAGTGAAGAAGCGAATTGAGGGAAATCCACGACGAAGTGCCAATCAAATGGCTGAAGAACTGAAAATATCCAATCGCAGCATCCGACGCATATTGAAAAATGAGCTCAAGGTCAAGCCTTACAAGTTCCAAAAGGCGCATGATCTTACACCAAAACAGCAGCAAGTTAAACTTGAGAGAGCGAAGGACTTGCTTTGCTTGGCCGAAAGCGGTCAATTTCCAAACATCGTGTTTTCTGACAAGAAAAATTACCCAATTGGCCAATTTGTAAACTCTCAAAACGATAGGGCTCACTTGATCGAACGTTCATCCGAGAATTTGAGCCATCGGTTGGTTACCAGAAAGCAGCACCCGCCACAAATAATGGTTTGGGCCGCTATATCCGCGGATGGGCGCTCTCCAATCGTTTTCATTGAACCTGACATCAAAGTAAATGCGACATATTATCGGGAAAACAATTTGGAGGCTGCTTTGAAGTCTTGGGCAGACAAACATTTCGGTCGCAGATCATGGACGTTTCAACAAGACTCGGCACCGTCTCACAAAGCGCGAGTAAACCAAGAATGGCTGAAAAACAATGTTCCGAACTTCATTTCGACCATACAATGGCTCACGAATTCACCAGACGCGAATCCAATGGATTATTCTCTATGGGCCATTTTGGAGAACAATGTCCGAGTTAAAAAATACACCAACCTCGAGACGCTGAAGAAAGCCATTGTCCATGAGTGGGCCAAAATACCGGCAAATCACATTCGGGCAGCTTGCGATTCATTTTTTGACCGTCTCAAAGCCATAGTCAAGGAAAAAGGTGTTTATATCGAAACCAGATAAATTGATTCTGAATTGTTGATTAGTTTCACACCTTCTGTACTTTAAAATAAATAAAAATACTTTTTTAAACCGAATTTATGGCCTTTTGAGTTCGCTACACATCGAGTGCCCAACCCTGTACGTTGTCCTACTTTTGTAATAAGCTCTTAAAAATTTAACGTTAAAAAACCATATTTTTACATATTTTCAAAGAACAGTATCAACCAGGCATAATAATTTCAAATTTCAAATTCAATGATATAGATTACTATAGCATATTAAATTATTTTATGTTTATTTGAGCAATACAGCTATTACAATATTACATGGAATTCGGTGGGTCAATATCTTGTTGCCGTACCAAAGAAGCAAAATTAAATAACTTCCAAAAAATGCGTTTAAAGTACTAGAGAACTAACTTTCTTTTTTGAGACTTATAGATTTTTATAGGATTTAAAGGATCTATATTTGGCAAAATATTTGTCCAGATACAGGCAATTGTTTCCTTGCCTGTAGAGAAGCAATTTTTCTAAAAGATTCTGTTCACTAAAAGTTGTGAAAAGCTCTCAAAGCGAATTGATTTTGGGTATTAAATGCTTAGGTTGAATCTGTTAATTGAGGGCGCAGCTCAAATTGGCAGAGCTTAAAGGCAAAACCAGTTGAGGACGTTAGAACATACATCATATTATTGAATAATGTTATTATGTTGCAGTTGATTGAATTTTTCTTATAGGGCTTTATTACTGTTTTATTTAATGTATCCATTAGTGCCTGTGTCACACGAGTATTTAATTGAGAGTTAATTCAACAATTGTGGGTACAGTAGTTGAAGAAAACACATTGCTTGTAGTGAGCTATCTAAAGGAAATGGTAAAGTGTTCCTTGTTTGCGAACCTGACAGAATAAATCTTGAATTGCGTTTACAGAACCATTCTAGTAAAATAAAATCCGCTAGTAATATGCATTTTATATCTTATTACGTGAAGGTATTTATTTCAATTTAATGTTTCTTAATTAGAGTTGCAACTTACGCAGCATGTTTTCCATATTAAATATTCTGAACTAGTTGTAGAGCAATTCTTGAAGTATTATTGATTTAAAAATAGGATAAAATCAAGATGTATCACAAATTTACGTAATATGATTGTACCGAACTTTCGAAACACTAAAATAAGACGGCTTGCATTTTGAAATTGTCATTAATTAAAACAATAGTTTCTTCTGAGAATTTCTACTAAGTATATTTTTTACACGCGATCAACATAGGCTATTTCAATATTATATTTTTTTGTGAATTTGTTTGAGTGTCAACAATGAAAGCCAAATAAAAATAGGAACAAGATTAGCCAAATCCTTCACATATATACCGAAGTGAAGAAGAATTGCTTAATAGTGAAAACTCAAAAGTATTTAACTTTTTGGAGAACATATTTCGTAAGTGATTGCCAGAACTGTCAATAATATGTTGGAAAAATCAAAGATTACGGTAAGTAATAATGTTAGCACTTTCTTTAGCATTCTTTGAAATGTTATAAGCTCTTAGCGCCTACAATTAATTCAAAGTTCAAAAGCAACCTATTGATTAACGTTTAAATTAAGAATCAACCGACCTAAGCAACCTTTTTATCCAATAACAATATTAAGAAATCCGATCCCTTCTCATTTATCCTCATTGACGCATAATTACCTGAAGACTACTGATAACTGTTATTTGTGGCTTCCGTATAATATTTTCTTAACGTAGGCTTTGAAAAATCAGAGGAAGATTTTATTTCCGTTCTACAACAAAACTTATATACGCATATATGTGTTTGTGGGATTACCTACTCATAAACGCTGTCTTAAATACTATATAAAAATGATTTTAAGCACCACTAAAGCAAATCTTAAAATTGTGGCTTAAATGTTGTTATATTGAGCTCTAAATGTTTATCTCAACAAATCACGAGGAGCAAAATGTAATATTTTACTGTTGTTGCTACACATTACAGATAATACAAAACAGAGCACGACACTACTAAAACTACTAATTTATAGGAAATAGCTCAAATTAAATGTGTACAGGAAAATGTTCGGCAAATGTTAAATTATTTTCCGTAATTGTTTCTTTAGAACAATTTCTGCAAAAACTAGGCATGTGCATTTTTTAATTTGTACTGCGAACTTGTCCTTGTATGCTGAAATCATCCTATCATAAATGCATATTTCAATAAAATTGTTAATATAAATAAATGACTTGCTTTTTCACATTTGCTGTATGTTTATTGCTGATGTATAGCCCACTAAAACGGGCCAGATTGGTTAAAATAGGTAACGTAAACATTTTCTAAGAGAAATAGAATATATTTCAGCAGCCATTTAGACAAATTTATAAATTTATTATTTTGTAGAAATCGATATACTTTTTTTGTTCTATGTACCCAGATAGGAAGAAAGTACTCAGGCATGGTTCTGGTTATAATTGGCACCGCCGTGTTTTTCTTCCTGGTAAACATTCTTCAACTAGACCGTTACTTGTTGCAGCAGAACGAAATAAGTATTCCAGATATCGAAGAATCCATGACCGGGTTCCTGGTAAAAACAAAAGGCTGTCGGATACCTAAAATGAACCCATTCGACCCATCTATTATCAGATTCATCAAGAAAGTACCAAAAATTAACTGCAGCTTTAATGAACATCCGCTAGTAGATTCGAATTCAACAACAATCTTCAGAGTGCCTGCCTTCGATAACGTTACGTGTTGTTACATGAATTTCTGGAGAAAAAAACCAGAGGACGGACAAACTGATTACTCGACAGCTGAGTACAGTGCTTGTGTATATTTCAATACAACAACTTATATCACCAGTGAATTCATTAAAGTAATTTGTAACACAAGTGACTCGCTAGTATATGAAGACTTCTTCAGCTTTGTGCCACTAAAGAAAGCTTCCAGACGCAAATGGAAAAAGAAGCCCATGAATGTGTTGATGATAGGATTGGACGCTTTATCCAGACTTAATTTCATACGACAGATGCCAAAAACGTTCAAGCTTCTTCAGTCAATGAAGTTCTTTGATTTTAAGGGATTTACCAAAGTGGGTGATAATACATTTCCTAATTTGATACCAGCTTTAATGGGTTCTTCAGTTGAAGAAATCACCGGCAAGTGTTGGGATAGCAATAAGACTTTCGATGATTGCCATTTTATCTGGAAAGACTACAAGAATAATGGTTTTTTAACAAGTTTTGCTGAAGATTGTTCTTGGATGGGAATGTTTTACTACTTGAAACAGGGATTCCAAACGCAACCTACTGATTATTTTTGGTCGTTTTTCAATACAGTTGCCAATAGTGAGATAGGGAATACACACGATGGGAATGTGAACATGTGCATTGGTAGTCGATACCAGTACAAAATATTATTTGACTACATAGAACATTTTGTTCAAAGATTAAGCAAATACCAAAAACCATATTTTAGTTTATTTTGGAGCAACAGTATTACTCATGACTATTTGAATTTTCCTCAGTTGGCTGATGGAGACTATTATAATCTTTTGAGTAATTTGCACAGTGCTGGGTGTTTGGAAAATACAGTCATTTTGATGATGAGCGATCATGGAATTAGATGGGGCGAAATCAGGTCGACGTACCAGGGAAGAGTTGAAGAGAGGATGCCCCTGCTTTTTATACGACTTCCTGAGTGGTATAAAAAGAAATATCCTGATCTGGCAGTAACTTTGCGGGGAAACACCAACCAGCTGGTTACTCCTTTCGATATTTATGAAACGCTAAAGGATTTGCTAAATCCTTATTTAATTAATCAAAGGTCTAGAGTCTCTGGAAAAATCAAACGAGGCTATAGCCTTTTCGAACATATTCCTAGCACAAGAAATTGTGAAAGCGCAGCTATAAAGTCCCACTGGTGCATGTGTCAAACAGTCACACGTATACCAACTAACCATGCAGTAGTTCAAAGAGCAGCTGTGTTTGTTGTAAGTTATATAAATAATATGTTAAAAAAATATCCCTCGTGTTCAATGTTGACTTTAGATAGAATTTTTAGCGCTACTTTACAAAATCATTCAAAGGAAATGAAAGTGGATGAGGAAATGTTAGATGATTATATCATTAATTTGAGAACAAAACCAAGTGGTGCTATATTTGAAGTTACTGTAAGAAATTATTACAACTCTGAGAAAAGTTTACGACTAGATGTTATAGGGACTATAAGCAGAATAAATTTATATTCTGAACAAAGTCGATGTGTATCAGATTACAAGATGAGGTTATATTGTTTTTGTAAAGAATTTTTGAGACATTAAAAGCCATTCGTGTCCTTTTTAAGCGTAATATATTCTAAGCACACTCCATATATTTGACCACTTAGAAATGATACTGGAGTAGATAGGGCCCTAAAAATACCAGATGTTTGTACGAAAACTCTTTTATGCAGAAATAAATTGGAATATAGATATAAACTTGATTATACTTTATACTTAAACTAAAACGCTCAAGATTCTTAGCAGGACAAAGAAAACAAGTAAAGAGCAAAAGCAAATTTAATGTTTTAGTTTATAAATGAAAGACAAACTAAGTATTCAGCTAAGGTGATTACCTATCAGAGATTAAAGTTCTAATAACACGAACTTTCAAACTATAGGCTTCAGAAGTTAATTAGATAATTTGTCAAACGAAATCAAAACTCTTACTTTGTGGTGTTTAAACTATATGATTATAACGGTAAAAACGATTGCAAATGAGAGGCATAACATTTAAATTTTAATTTATTTTTTTCAAAACAATTTTATTAAACATTAAAAAATACTAAGCTAATGGTAAGATACAATCATATTAGTTCTTCACAAATTCCCGACAAAAGCAATACAGTTTCATTTTGTTATCCAAAATGCACCTACTTTGCTCGCCATACCTATTGATTCTACTTATTGTACTCGTTATATCAAAGTGTGTCAGCTTGAAAGTAATCTGATAAACCATAACTGTTCTTCATATAGTGCCTCGTTGGGACTCGTCCTTAGAATTATGATGTAATCTTTAAACACAGTACTTCCATTCGTTGCACGATTGCTCTGCAAACTGGAATTAAAAATCTTATCTAAAGTCAAATTTACACATAATGGAAAGTCCACTAATTTCCTATTAATATAATCAACTGTAAACAAGGCAAGCGTCTCAACAACGGACCCTTTAGTAGACAATGGTGTGCTTATCTGGCACATGCACCAATGCGACTCTATTCCTGCGTTCTCACAATTTCTTTCTTGAGGGATTCTTTCGAAAAGGCTGTATCCTCCTTTTATATTTGCGTCAACATTCACTGAATGTTCGATTGAATAAGGATCATCCAAATCCTTTAAGGTTTCATAAATATCGAACGCGGTAACTAATTGCCTGGTATTTTCGATCATATTAGCCATTAAATCTGGATAATCCTTACGAAACCATTCGGGAAATCTAATGAAAAGCAACGGCATTCTCTCTTCAACTCTAGCTTGTTGCGTCAGTCTATAACTATCTCATTGAAATCCATGCTCACTCATTACTAGAAGTGCAGTGTTTTCCAAATGACCATTAGTATAAAGACTGCTTAGCAAATTAAAGTAATCTAAATCAAGTAGCTGGGGATAGTTCAAATGATTATGAGTAAAGCTCTGACTCCAAAAAAAGCTAAAATAAGGCTTGTTGTGTAAACCTTTCGCAAAGGTTTCTAAATACTCAAGTAGAATTTTGTATTGATATTGATTGCCAAAGCATAAATTAATATTCCCATCCTTTGTATTTCCTATATGGATACTGCCAACATGGTTGTAAAACGTCCAATAGTAGGTTGCAAGTGAAACCAATCGTTCGGACCAAAAAATATTCCTGTTTCGACAGTATCTTCAGCAAAGCTAGTTAAGAATCCTTTATCCTTGTAATCTTTCCAAATAAAATGGCAAAGATCATAGTGCTTAGTTTTAATCCAACACTTGTTTTTTAATTGTTTGACTGTTAATCCTGAAAAAGCTGGCATCATATTAGGAAATGTATTGATATCCACTTTCGTGTATCCTTTGAATTCTAGTAATTCTATAGAACGAAGAAACTGGTCAGTGTTTGGCATTTGCCGTATAATATTTAACCTTGAAATAGTATGTATTCCTATAATTAGAACATTCATGGGTGCTCTATACCATTTTGGTTGTGGAAGAAATTTTTGTGGTGCAAAACTGAAAAAATCTTGATAAATCTGAGTACCGTTATCTATACAAATGACTTGAATAAATTCATCAGAAATAGTAACAGATTTTTCAAAATGCGTACAAGGGCCAAACTTGGGATTTAAAGCTTTTGCATTATTGAAATGCTGCCTCCAAACAACTTTATAGCAGCAAGTTATGTTGTTGGATTCGTAAGCTCTTTCAGCCGACAATATTCTGAATATGGAAGTAGAGTTTGATTGGACCAAAGATGGCTTGTTTGATTCACAACTGATTTTAGGAACCTTTTTAAAGAAGTACGATATAAATTCGTCGGTTATATTGAAATGTGAAATACGGCATCCTTTCGATTTTATCAAAAATCCGTTCAATTCATCACTCTTTAGGGAAGTCATTTCAATTCTTTCAATTCTAATCGGACTTGAAGTAGTGTATACTAATAAATATAAGGCAGACGTAATTGCAACGACCTGTAGAAATCATAAAAGCCATTTAGTCGCACTTATGGTAACTAAACATGTATTAGAGCAAAAAGTGAGTGCTGATACGATTGCAAATATCGCGGGTATAGAGGTGTTTAAGATATATAAAGGCGCAAACCTGAATCAACTTACAGGTTGAATAAAGTTTATTGATTATATCGAAAATTCAACTCAAATACAACATTTTCTAGATTGCATGAAGACAGAGTGATTTTCAAATTTCGAATCATTTGAATTATTTTGCGTCATACACATGTTTAATGTATTTGTAGCTTTAATACTGACTTTAGAAATATTTTACAGTCTGCAATTATAACACCATATTAGAAATATAAATGTATATTAAAGCGTTGCAATGAAGTTCAGATGTTGTTGAGTTGCGTAAATTCATATTGAACATTATAAGAAATTTTTCGTTTATTAAAAATAGTCCTACCTAGTCAATAAAGTACTGATAAAGATTTTGTTGTCGTAATTAAAACTACAAAAGTCGTGGTATGTTGAAAGACCTACTCAGTAATACCAATATTTATAAAACTACTTTTGTAGATCTAATAGTCGTTTTTCATGATTATTGAAAAATTTCAAAGACGCAAGAAACCTATTCGCAGATATGCAAGGCAAGTTTTAACTCATTGGATCCTCAACTAAAAAATTATTACTAAAGAAGAGTTCTTAATTTCATTATAAAAATGTTCTTGAGATCGCAAATGCACTTAAATCATTTTTGGCGATCCAAATATCTATTGTATGGCTATTTGAGTTTCCACATGTCATATTTTCTTCCATTTTTACCAATGTTCACGTTCTCTGTCGTTTACTGTTTTCTTTTCTCTAGTCTATATAATTGCTACTCTCCACTTTTTTCTAGGGTTTCCTTTTATGTTTATGCCTCCGGTCTCTTCCACGGTACCCCAATAATTACTTTGGTGTTATCCATTCTCTCCAAATGTCTCCGTCATTGGAATCTTCTGGACTTGACAAGACCATATATCATAGACTTATTGAATATATTGCATATTTCTGCATTAGATCTACTTGATCGGCCTTCGTTCATCTTATTTTCTCTAAAAATTTCTTCCAAAACCTGCTCTTTCATATCCACAACTTCTTTTTTTGTCACCGTTCAAGTTGTACTCACATATAGGAGACTAGCCGGTAAAACTTATGAATTATCCATGTACCAAGATACATATAACAGTCTACCTCTGTATGATATCTTCTTTTCATTAAGGTTTTGGATTTTCAGGATTTTGTTCTGTTTTCATGTTTAATTTTTAATTGACTATTATCCTAATTTCAATTTATTGCCTTATACCTCCCAATTTACCTCATACTTCTATTATAATTTGTGGTATTTGTGTTCTATGCTACTTCTGGATATTTGTTATCATAATTAGATGATCTACACGTCTCAGACATTGGAACTACTGTGGTGTATACTGTCATTTGAGTCTTGATTTCACTATTTCTTATAGTTGCGATTATTTGCGATTATGTAATTATAATTTTCTTTATATCTTACTATAAGAATTGTTTTTTACTATGTAGATCACTTAAGCCTATAAAAAAAGAAGTAAGAAAGGTACGATCGTTTTGTACTAGACAAAATAATTTAGATGAGAGCGAGCGCTACACTTTTTTTGAGAAAATTAATTTCTACCATAGAAGCGCATGTTTACTTGGTTCTTAATTTTACTTAAACCGTTAAAGGTCCATCTTTTTTTATGCACACATTCTATCTAATGGACTATATAATATTTATACATGACGTTAACTTTATTTTAGCACTAATCAATATTTATTATTATTTACAAAATATTGCTTCCCACTTACACACATTTCTACCCTAGCGCATTACCATTGTTTGTTAAAACACCGAACAAACATATGCTACTTGTCTCTCTCTCTCTCTCTGGGTAAAATCTATTTCGCTATAATTTTTTAGATTCTGCTTATTTATCTCCAAAGCATTTTTTTATTATATTGACTGTTACGAACTGAGCTGTTTCCAGCATGTACAAGAAGGTTATTGTTTAAAATGGCAATAAAATTCGTCTGTGTTTGACCTATAAAATTCCTCCAGTCTCTTAGCTCTTAGCATGTTTTTAAATTTTTCAAAACGTCAAAGCCATGAGTTTGATTCAAAAACAAGAAAATTAGTTTTTTACGAGTTAAAGCCGAGAGATGTTGAACGGCGCTTGTCTGCTTGTGTGAGAAGCTGCTTAAAAGGCAACGACGGAAGTGCAAAAACCGAATATTCACAGCTCTAAGATCATGCCGTATATTTATTGGGAGCAGCGCAACTCGGCATGGCTTATGAGCTGTTAATACCGACTGAAACAATCACAAGCGCTCCGTATCGGAATGAGTTTGAGACAAGCATTGCAATAAAAATGGTCGTAAAACGAGGAGAAACCCGACAAAATGAGTTTGCAAATTAATAATTATTACCTCATACTGCAGAACCAGTCAAAACAAACTTGGAAATGCTAAAATGTGAAGTCCTGACACACCCGCTCTATTTTCCAAACGTAGCTTCCTTGGACTTTTAACTACTTTTGACCAACACTTACGTTCTTATGCAGACGTTAAAATTTTTTCACTACATGAATCGCATCAACACAGACTATCGGAACATGGGACTATAATAACACAAAACTATATAACCCGTAAACTAATACAACTAATAAGGACGACATCTGTATTAACCAAACAGAATATCTTTAGGTCGAAATAGAACAAGCAGTTTTAACACTAAAACAGAGAAAAAACCAAACGAAATATAAATCTTTTGGAATAGTCGATAGATCAGCGGCAAGAGATCGTTAGCTGACAATAAAAATCATAAGAATCGTTGTAAAATATTTGTTTGTGACGCTTCGAAGATGGGTTTCTAGCAAAGAATCGCAAAAAGATCAAGGCTGAAAGAATAAATAAATAAATAGTGGTCGAGATAAAAAGTTTGCTTTGTGTACATATGCTAAGAATAATTGGATTCTAAAATATGCTATAAACTGGAAACATAAGCATACGTTCACAATTACATAAATAAAAAATCTCGATTTTACCGAAACTCCATACAGAAAACAGTACATCATCATCTTATAATCTAAGATGCGGTCATCATATCTATTTATTCTGCTTATTGTACTCATTATATCAAAGTGTAACCATTTTGATGATAAAAGATAGTTCCTAACCTTAGTCTCATACAAAACTTCTTTGGGTTAGTCTTTAACGTAATAATGTAATCATTGAACACCATCCCATAAAGCATTTGTACTCTAGTATGTTTCTGTAGCCTAGCATTCACAATTATCTCAAGAGTCATTAATACAATTTACAGTAAATGAAGCTATTCTGTTAATGATTTTATTATCAATTGGTGCCGTGTTGCTTTTTTGGCATATAAATTAATCTGTTTCTATTCCATCACCTTTACAAGTCCTACGCTGAGCAATTTTTTCAAAGGCTGAACCCTCTTTTCATTTTCCAATCTTCCATAGTCTAATGGCTTATTGAAAATTGATCGATCATTTACTTTAATGTTTCAAACACAGTTAGTAATTGTCTTGTGTTACCAATCACATTTTTTAGTTATAAACTGTAAGTATCCAGGAAAAAACTTCAAAAACAAAAAGTTGGCAGGACGAGATTGTCGAAATAATGGTGGAAAGTGGCTTGGAATGCGATATGCTAAGGGCCAATCTAGTAAGCAGTTGAAGCCACCCAATGATGTACAAAAATAACAATATATACTTCAATGATTTTTATTTAGGATATATTCTCTTAAGCTACTTATTTTTATTATAACGGACACGTTAAATTCTATAGAAACTCTTTACAAAAGCAATACAGCTTCATTTTGTAGTTCGATATGCATCTACTTTGTTCACCATACATATTTATTCTACTTACTGCACCCATTATATTAAAGCTAAATATATTTAAGTTTAACATAACACACCTAACTGTAACTTCATACAATGCGTTATTTGGAAACGTCCTTAAAATAATCATATAATCTTCAAATTGAACGGTATCAAACGTACGCGTTCTAGGGTATTTTAATAAACTAGCATTGAGAATTTTATCCAACGTCAAGTTCGAACACAACGGGTATTCCACTAACAGCCTATTTAAATAGCTAACAGTATATAAGGCAGCTTTTTTAACTTCACTTTTATTCGTTGATAAATCTATGCTCAGTTGGCAAGTGCAGAATTGGTAGCTTATCTTTGCGTTGTCGCAATTTCTCTGGTCAGGAATTCTTTCGAAAAGGCTGTAGCCTCTTTTTATTTTACCGGCTTCATTAATTGGATGGTCGATTGAATAAGGATCTACTAAATCCTTGAGAGTTTCATGAATATCGAACGCAGTAACTAATTTTCTGGTATTTTCAACCATATTAGCCATTAGATCTGGATATTCTCTACGATACCAATCAGGAAATCTAATAAAAAGAACTGGCATTCTCTCTTCAACTCTAGCTTGGGATGTCAATCTAAACTTACTCCACCGAAATCCATGGTCACTCATCACTAAAAGCGCCGTATTTTCCAAGTAGCCTTCAGAGTGAAGACTACTTAGCAACTTAAAGTAATCCATGTCACTCTGTTGAGGATAGTTTAAATGATTATGGGAAAGGCTCTGACTCCAGAAAAAGCCAAAGTAAGCCTTTTTGTACAAGCTTAAACTTTTGACGAATAATGCTAAATAGTCGAGCAAAAGTTTGTATTGAAACCGATTACCAAAGCACAAGTTTATTTTGTTGTCTAATGTGTTTCCTGTATAATTATTGACAACATGGTTGAAAAATTGCCAATAGTAATCTGTCGGTTGATTACGAAAGCCTACTTTTGGAGCATAAAAGAGTCCCGTTATAGCTGTATCTTCAGCAAAGCTAGTTACAAATCCTCTTTTTTTGTAGTCCTCCCAAATAATGTGACAAGGATCAAAGTGGGCACTTTGATTCCAACATTCGCTTTTTTCTAGCTCGCGAACGGATAATCCAAATAATGTTGGAATTATGTTTTGAAATGTAAAGTCGCCTAGTTTATTGTATCCCATAAACTCAAATGATTTTGCCCAACGAAGAAATTTTACAGTTTTTGGCATTTGGCGAATAAAATTTAATCTGGATAAACTGTCTATTCCTAGAACTAAAACGTTCATAGGAGCGCGGTACCATTTCGGTCTTGATGTTGATTTTGGGGGCACAAAACTAAAAAAGTCTTGATATATTCGTACATTGTTTGTCTCGCAAATGACTTGAATAAATTCGTCGGTGATACGAGCAGTTTCTTGAAAAGTTATGCAAGGGCCAAATTTGGGATTTGATGCGTCGACGTCACCTTCTTTCGGTTCTTGCCTCCAAAAAGCTCTGTAGCAGCAATAAATTTTATCCAGATCGTATGCTGATGGGGTTCTGAATATAAATGTTGAATTCAATCGAACTAGTTCTGCTTTGTTTGATTTGCAAACTATTTTTGGAATCGTTTTAAAAAATCTTTTTATTGGTTGATCCATTATATTCAAATGTGAAATGCGGCATCCTTGGGTGTTTACCAAAAAATCATTAATGTCTTTGTTCTGTGCCATAGATGTAAATTTATTCGTTGGTGGACCGTAGTAAACCATTAAGCAAGATAAGAATGTGATTGCAACGACCTGAAGAAATCATATAAGTAAATTGCAAAATATACTTAAATTTAGGCCCGTAGACAAATTATAACTAGAAATGTAATAGTAATATAAAGAGCTATATAATCAAACTAAAATTTTTAAACTCATAGCTGTGGGCATTTGCTAGTCACACAAAAAAAAGAAGTGATCAATTCGTATAAAAACCAATGGGCAGCTATGGACTTTCACAACTCTAAAGCAGGTAGTTAATTATTGGAGTTGAATTTACAAGTGCTTAGTAAATATTCTAAATAAAATTAACCTATGAAGAACACTAAAATAAAATATTTTTCTCAAAATTATTTCTTGGCTATTGAATAAGCATGAGCTTGGTATACATGAATGAGATTGCAAACATCTCCGACAGTTACATCACCTTATAAGATTTGTATTAGCAAAAAAGAATGAATAAATTTCAAGCGTTTCAAAAATATGTGCAAAAGCCTCTGGTTCAATTTGGAAAAATCTCTTAATAAAGAATATAAGTATGATTTGTTAAAATTATCATTTTTAAGAAAATACTCACCACAAATCTCATGAATTTCAAATTCATTTTTGACGTTGTATATTATAATTTCTTCTTTGTGCATATCTAAAGTAAATAAAAATTCCTTTATATACTTCATGTGAAAATGTTGCTCTATATATGGACAACACATTATACGTGCGTTTGTTTTAACATTCTATGCAAGAAAGAACAAATATATCCAATAAAAAATATAAGTAAATAACCAATGGTATAACACCACCTTTAATATAAAGTTTACTACAAATTCAATTGAGTTTAATGTTAAACAAGATTCTATATCAAACCGAAAAAATTTAGTTGTTTCCAATAACTCAGTAGATCAAAAAATACAAACTTAGACTTAGAGTTGCACCTATCAAAAACCTCGTTTTCTTAGAAACCCTTTACAAAAACAGTACAGCTTCATCTGATAATCTGAGATACATCTACTTTGGTCATCATATCTATTTATTCTGCTTATTGTACTCATTATATCAAAGTGTAAAATTTTTGATGGAAAAAGATAGTTCCTAACTGTAGCCTCATACAAAGCTTTATTCGGGTTAGTCTTTAAGATAATTATGTAATCATTAAACAGTACCCCATCAAGCATTTGTACTCCACTATGTTTCTGTACTCTAGCATTCAAAATTTTATCTAGGGTCAATTGGGCACAAAATTTATAACTCGCTAAGTGCCTATTAATATAATTTACAGTAAAAGAAGCTGCACTTTTAACGGTTTCATTATCAATTGGCACATGATTACTTCTTTGGCACGTGCACCAATGTGCTTCTATTCCTGCATCCTTGCAAGTCCTTCGCTGAGGAATTTTTTCAAAAAGACTGAACCCTCTTTTCATTTTCCAATCTTCTATAGTCGCATGACTTATTGAATAAGGATCGATCAAATCCTTTAAAGTTTCATAAATATCGAACGCGGTTACTAATTGTCTTGTGTTTTGAATTACATTCTCCATTAATTTCGGATATTCCTTTCGATACCATTCAGGGAACCTAATAAAAAGAGCGGGTAATCTTTCTTCAATACTTCCTTGGAAAGTCTGTCGAAAATCGCCATACCGCATTCCATGATCGCTCATCATAAAGAGAATTGTATTTTCCAAATATCCATCAATATAAAGATTATTTAATAAATTGTAATAATCCATATCAGCAAGTTGGGGATAATTCAGATAGTCATGGGTAAGAGTCTGTCCCCAAAACAAGCCAAAGTACGGATTGTTGTGCATACATAAGCTTTTGGCAAATGTTGCTATGTAATCAATCAGACTTTTATATTGGAGACGATTGCCTAAACATAAATTTAATTTCCCGACTTTTGTATTTCCAATATAATTATTAGCAACACAGTTGTAAAACGACCAATAATAGTCCGTTGGTTGAAACTGAAATCCATGTTTTGGGTGAAAAAAAATTCCTGTTTCGCTGTCATCTTCGGCCAAGCTAGTAACAAATCCTCTTTCCTTGAAATCTTGCCAAATGTATCGGCCTTCATCAAAATGTTGATTTTCACGCCAATACTTTCTTGTGTTTTCATCGACTGTTAATCCTGTTAAGGCCGCTACCATGTTAGGAAATGTATTATCATCCAATTTGTTGTATCCTTTGAACTCGTATGAATTTGCCGAATGCAAAAATTTTACAGTTTTGGGCATTTGTCGTAGAAAGTTTAATCTGGATAAGCTGTCTATTCCTATAATTAAAATGTTCATTGGCTTCCTATGCCATTTTGGAGTAACCATTCTCTTTGGAGGTACAAAGCTGAAAAAATCTCTGTAAATCGGAGAGCCATTAGCTTCGCAAAAAACCTGAATGAATTCATAAGTGATAGTAGCAGATTCTTTGAAAGGAATGCAAGGGCCGTAATTGGCTTTCGATAGATCTGTTTCTCCATATTTTACGTGCTGTCTCCAAAACGGTTTATAGCAGCAAGTAATTTTAGAATCATAACTTTTTTCAGCCAAAGGTATTTTAAAGATAGATGTTAAGTTAGAATCAACTAACGGTGTTTTGTTTGATTTACAAACGATATGTGGTACTTTATAAATATATTGCACTATTGATAAATCAATGGGGTTGAAATGGGGTATGCGGCATCCTTCAGTTTTTACCAGAAAACCAATCATAGTTTCACTACTTGAAGTACGTGTGTTTGTATGGCTTTGAAAGATCATTGGTAAAATCCACACCATTAGACATAAAGTAAATGTAGCTGAGTACACCTGAAGAAGTCATAAAAACCATAGTAAAAATCACTGAGACCAATACAAAACCGAAACAATAATAACCATATTTTATCAGGTAAAGTGTTTTAAAATGCTTATAATTCTTACTGAGTTTTTATGATCAATTATAATAAAAATAACAATTAATTAGTTGCATTTTGTAAATTTAGGCGCTGAGTCACTTTTTGCTCTACAATACGTACAGATGGTAAAACATATGTTTGTCAAAATGAATTTTTGATATATAATGTATTGATAAATTTTCCATATTTACATACCAAGAGTTTTAACATTTCTTTCTTCGTTCTCGCCATGATTCCAAACGCAATATTTGTTGGGGCTTAGGTATCAATGTATATACTACTAATGTGTCATTCGTAGACAATATTTTCTAAGCTGTCATTCGTATTTATGCAAAAGTAACAAAAACAGATCTACAGATTCTCAAGGAGAAAATGTTTTTAGATACCTCTACAAGAAATAGACAAAAACGAGAATAGTTTTTTCTTTTTATAGATAAATGTCTCGGTGATAGTAATAAATATAAAAAGTATTTGAACGATTATGTTTGTTTCAAGTCCCTA
This sequence comes from Helochares maculicollis, assembly GCA_033557835.1. NCBI lineage: Eukaryota > Metazoa > Arthropoda > Insecta > Coleoptera > Hydrophilidae > Helochares > Helochares maculicollis. Next base: position 25,562 of record JAWQRO010000018.1, read on the forward strand.
AAAACTCCTTACAAAAGCAATACAGCTTCATCGTATAGTCCGAGATGCATTTACTTTGATCACCATACAAGTTAAGTCTGCTTATTGTACCTATTATACTAAAATATGAGAAACTTGAGGGTAGTTTGTAGTTCCTAATTGTAGCCTCATAAAGACCATTATTCGGCTTAGTTCTAAAAATTATGATATAATCATCTACTACATAACTACCTTCTTTTATTGTCCAGCCATTTTCTTGTATACTAGCATTATATATAGTATCTAAAGACAAAATTGTGCATGATGGGTATTGCTCTAGTTGCTCATTAATATAGTTTAAAGCATAATTGGCTGCATATTTGACTATAAGCATACTAATTGGTAACGGTTTACTGCTTTGACACGCGCACCAATCAGACTCTATGTTTGCACTTTTGCAGCTCCTACCTTGAGGAATTGTTTCGAAAAGGCTATAGCTCCTTTTTAACGACAAATCATTACCATTTGGATGATAAATTGAATAGGGATTAAGTAGATCTTTGAGGGTTTCATAAATATCAAATGGAGTGACTAATTTCATGGTATTTACAACCATATTTTCCATTAACTCCGGATATTCTTTTTGATACCATTCAGGGAATCTAATAAAAAGCATCGGCATTCTCTCTTCAATTCGTCCTTGATATGACGTTTTATCACCCCATTGAAACCCATGACTGCTCATCACAAAAAGAACTGTGTTATCTAAATATCCATTATTGTGAATGTTATTAAACAAATTGTAGTAATCTAAGTCTGCCAATTGAGGATCGTTTGAATATTCAGGGGGTATGCTGTTGCTCCAAAAAACGCCGAAGTATTCTTTCTTATACAAATGTAAACTTTTAATGAATTTAGCCGTATAGTCAATTAAAGCTTTGTATTGGTACTGATTACCTAAGCATAAATTATTTTTATGCCCCATAAGATAATTAGCGACATGATTAAAAAATACCCAGAAATAATCTGTCGGCTGCGAACGAAACCCATTTTTATAATCATAAAATGTTGCTGAAGAGTCCCCGTCTTCCGCAAATCCAGTAACAAAACCATTTTCTTTATAGTCTTTCCAAATAAATGGGCAAGAATCAAAATATGAGTTGTTGAACCAACATATATCTTCAATTTCTGTGACTGATAATCCTAATAGCACTGAAATTAAATTCGGGAATGAATGGTCACCCACTACATTAAATCCGGTAAAATCGAATGATTTTATCTGCTGCAGATAGTGAAAAGTTTTAGGCATTCGACGTATAAAACTGAACCTCGACAAGCTATCTATTCCAATAATTAGAACGTTCATGGGAATTCTATTGGACTTAGATTTAGCTGCAATGTTTGGCGGAACAAAGCTAAACAAATTTCTATATATACGCTTTCCATTGGCTTCACAGAAAACTTGAACAAATTCATCAGTTATATTAGTTGCTGTTTCAAAACGAACGCAAGAGCCGAATTTGGCATTTGATTTATCTTTTTTTCCATTTTCTGGCTCCATTCTCCAGAAAGGTTGAAGGCAACAAGTAATATTTTTCAAGGTGTATATTTTTTCTGCTGATGGTATTCTGAATATAGACGTTAAATTTGCTTCTACTAAGGGTATGTTTCTTGATCTACAATCGACTTTCGGCGCATTTTTATTAATGTTAGTTGTTGGTGTAGCCATTGAAGTGAAATATGGTATTCGGCATCCTTGTGTTTTTATCAAGAAACCATTCAGCATTTGGTCCACCAAATGCCTTTCTACTTTATGGAAATTCAAAGAAGCCAAGTAAGCTGTTAGCCATAAAATTAGTATGATTCCAAAAACCTGAAAACATCTTAAAGTTATATATATATATATATTCCTAAAAAGTTTACAAATGCAGAAATGAAATTATCGTATATATAAATCTAATTTGAAAACGCTTAGTTTTATCTAAAGAAAAACTCGAATTCTCTTTGGCAGGCTCTGTGTCGAGGGACCCATCACAAACATTAAAAAGCGGTTAAGTCTTGTTGTCTTAATTAGTGATGCATTCTCGTTTAAAGAACAAAAATTGCCTGATCTTAGATAAGCAATACAAAGAGCATTCATAAAGACAGTCAATAATATCAGCTAGTCACCTTAATTACTTGATAAAACATCTTGCTTTAACCAATAGTAGTTGATACATACCCTACAATACCTTCTACTAGTTCCAAGAGTAAATTTATAAAGTACATTAATCCAATGTATGTACAATTATCAATTGCGTATTTATTTTAAACTTTGTATTTGGTTAAACTTTATAATTGATCTCCTATTTATAGTAATCACAGTAGTATATTTATCGCTATAATACAGTAAAATTTAAAAATTTTTACATGTGCCCGAAAACTTAAGTTGCTATTGCAGAACAAGCTCTGAATTAAGTCAAAACAAGACTTAAACCTCATTCATAATGAAATTATTAAATCATTAACTATTTCAGCCGAAGTTAAACTATTAATAAATCAATAAAACGATTATGTTTAACGAAACTAGTTCAAGTTCTTAAAAAACAGTACATACCAACAATTTTACAAACTTGCGATTCATTTTTGATAAATATCACTTAACACTCATGATATCGGCTTTTACGTGACAATCGCTGGCAAAACTACAAAACCATTCTTCTTCCTCTTTAGCAAATAAAGATTTTGTTAGAAAAGTAAACCATTATTATTTTTTCATTCACCATTCTTAGAAAACCTAGAATAATTGTAAGGGTACGATTAAAAAAATTTTAGATAAATATTAAGAAAATTAGAATAATTGTATATCTTTATTTGTAAAAGCTTTAGATCGACCATGAAGACTTAAATTTTAGATGCAACTGCTTTGTTTATCACACAAGTGTATTCGATTTATTGTGCCCAAATTGAAAATCATCAGTTATTAACTCATAATACATGCCAGCCGATTTTGGTTCTTTGACTTTCACAAAATAATCTTAGTTTTCTAGTGTTGAATTTGTCAGATTTTGGGTCAGCTAAGCACTAGTTCCAGAAGATATTAGTTTTCTGCTTGAATTGGATGAAATTGCTGCTAAAGCACAATTAATGGTTATAAAAGTCTTTACTGTGATTAATTATACATATTATAGTTGCCACCGTTTAGGAATAGTGATTTCAGTTTACAAGACCAGTTTCACCCTGGACAACCAAAAAACACTCTTTCACTTATTTGGCTGCCGCCCCAGTGCGAATATATTCCAACTTTTAGACAACAAATTCTCTTCTCTTCTGGAAGACCTTTTCAAAAAGATTATAAGCTCTTTTTGATCTGTCCATCTTTTTCAATCAGCTGAATAATTGAATAAGGCTTCAGCAAATCCTTAAATCTTTCTTAAATATCAAATGGAATTATTAATTGCGCAATGTTTCGAAGCAAATTTCCCATTAAATCCAGGCAACGTTTTCTGTAGCGTTTAGGAAACCACTTTTTCCTGGTACATTAAACGAAACTTGTCAAATTAAATCTCCTGATAACGCTTGATGTTGGCCGCTTCACCAAAAGCACGCAAGCCACAAAACTAGCCTTTCACTTATCATTTGATTCTTATCTTCAGAAAGATTTGTAACAGCAGGAAATATCAAAAGTAGTTGAACTGTACGCTATTTTTGCAGATATTACACTGAATAATGAAGTTAGAGTCGATGCTTCTAAAAGAGGTGTGTGCGACTCACAAATTATTTTTGGAAGTTTCATAACGAAATTTGCCGCAGATGGGTCCGTTAGATCTTGTATGCGATATCCTTTAGTCCTTACTAAATAAACCTTTCATTGAACCATTCTGCGGAGTATTTACCGTTTTGTATACATTAAAGGGCAAATATAAACTATTAGATATAGATTAAATGTTGTGCCAAAAATCTTAAATAAATGTACTGTATATATTTATTTAGCAGGAGTAAAATATTTTTCACTTTATGTTGTCTTTCGAGACAAATAAAGCACAAGAGTTATTATTATAACTTTCATAAATAATAAAAAACAATAGATAAACATCGAATTGAAATCGTTTATATAGAAAAATCTATTACGGGTCACATACCATAAACTTCAAGAGCTTTCGATTAAAAATTTTGGCAAATTGTAGCCATTCTATTAGCAGCGTAGTATTGTTGAAGATTTCTTACTAACCACGAGGGACATATTTAACTATTTTTAACACTTCTTCTTTATTTTTGTCTCAATTGCTCAGCATTAATTTTGGCTACTTACTAATATGAAAAGAAAATGCACATCTTAATCGATTAAATTTGTAGTCTATGACTAATGATGTTCGCAAATAATGCTAAAGTCAAAAAATGTGCATAGTTCAGAGAATATTCAGAATATTGTTGATTGAATGAAATTTAAATACTTGAGGATATAGAGTGCATTAATATTTAATGTATCATAAGTATTGTTTAATTTGCATTATTTAATTATTTATTACGACCAGACAGAGTAGGACTAAAAAACATTTGATGCGTTAGCTGCTACAAAAGGAACAAACAATTAATTTATTAAGTTTGTCTTTGTCATATCTTTCTATAAATGAAACAAAAAGGCACTATGCTTGATTAACAGGTCCAACTTACACTTCTTGCACAAAAGTAAATCTGTACTCGCCAACTAGCAATGTGACAGCGTGGCAGACCCTTTTAATATGATAAATATAAAAGGGAAACAACCCTAACCCATAGGCTGCTTTGGCCTCAGGAATAGTGGCTCTCGAGAACCCTCCAGGATAGCAAAGGGTGTTTAGAATAGGTAAAACTGCTACCAATTACAATTCCTAACTTACAACTTCAGATTTCTCTCAAACCAAGTTAGGCTAAAAGAGCTGGATATAGAAGTCTGAAAAATCAAGTGAAACACTAGAGGATTTGGCAAAGACCGAAGGAAACATAATATCTGGTATACGAGGTATGTTCAAAAAGTATCGCGAATTTTGTGTTTTTTCAAAAATTATTTATTTATTCATAAATATCTATTTTGTACCCTTCAAAGTAATCCCCATGAGATATTACACACTTGTGCCAACGTTTTTTCCAATCTTCGAAGCACTTAAAAAAATCATTTTTCTTTATCGAGTTCAGCTCCTCCTTCGATGCCATCTTTATCTCGTCAATATTAGCGTAGCGTCGTCCTTTCATGGACCTCTTTAGTTTCGGGAACAAAAAAAAGTCACAGGGGGCCAGATCTGGGGAGTATGGTGGCTGCGGGATCATTAGTGTGTTGTTTTTGGCCAAAAAGTCGGGCACAAGCAACGATGTGTGAACAGGGGCGTTATCGTGGTGCAAAAGCCAATTTTTGTTCTTCCACAAATCCGGGCGTTTCTGGCGGATTGCCTCACGCAAATTGCGCATAACTTGCAGATAATATTCCTTATTGACCATTCTACCTTGTCGCAAGAACTCACGATGCACCACGCCCCTGCAATCGAAGAAAACGGTGAGCAAAACTTTCCCAGTCGACCGAACTTGGCGCGCTTTTTTCGGTCTTGGTTCGTGCGGCTGCTTCCATTGAGATGATTGAGCTTTGGTTTCCACGTCATAACCGTAAACCCACAATTCGTCACCAGCTATGACCCTCTGGAGTAAATTTGGGTCGTCGCGGACAGAGTCCAACAGCTCATTAACAATTTTCATGCGAAGCTGGTTTTGGTCGAAATTGAGCAATTTTGGTACGAATTTAGCGGCGGCACGTCTCATGCCCAAATCATTGATAAAAATCGAATGGCACGAGCCAATCGATATATCTAGGTTCTCAGAAACTTCTCTAACGGTGATTCGACGATTGGCCAATACCATTTCCTTCACTTCATCAATTTTTTCGTCGGTTGTTGAAGTGCTCGGGCGTTCGGCACGCTCTTCGTCGTTCATATCTTCTCGGCCTTCTGAGAACATATTGTACCACCGATAAACATTGCTTCGGTCCAAGGTAGCTTCTCCGTATGCCACAGTCAACATTCGGAATGCATCCGCGCACTTAATTTCGTTTTTCACACAAAATTTTATACAAGTTGTTTGATCCATTTTTTTTTGAATAGGTAAAAATCGAAGACGAGCCAAAAGACGTGCAAGCAAAGCAGCTATCAACAATTAACTGAACATTCAAAATGGCCGAACTTGTCGGTATAAGTGAGAGACATGAATTCGCGATACTTATTGAACACACCTCGTATACTGTATCACGGAGATACATATAACGGAACAACTAGAAGAGTAGGGCTCTTGATAACCAAAAATATTAAGCAGCACTTGCTTTAAGTATTCAATGTCTTAATAGTCTATCTTACCATTCAAATAGTCTATCTTACCATCCAAATAGTCTATCTTACCATCCAAATAGTCTATCTTGCTCTGAAAATAAAAAGGAGTCATTCAAATCTATACTCCAACAAATAGCTAGTCTGATGAAGATGGAAAGCTCCGTGAGGAGGTAAATCAAGCTTTAGGTAAGGCTTACTACGGTACATTATGCAGCTTTGTACGGCATGACCATTTAGAAGGATGGTTTGCATACAAAGAACTTCTAAAGAGGGTAAAATCATCCCACCCATTATATTGGCGTATAGAACTGCCTCCTTAGAGGCGGCACCATAACATTGCCATACTATCACCCGTCGAGCATCAAGTAGAAGTAAGGGTCGAAGGTTTTGAGGCCACAGATAGAAAGAGAGCTACTATGGAAAAGCTCCTTGATTTTTGAAGCAGAAACTGAAACGCCCGCGGGTAAAAGCCTATGGACCAGTGAGAGAGTAAATACTGTAGGCTGGCATATTTTAGGCTACAACTCCTAGCGGGGCACGGATCCTTCCGCAGCTACACAAAGAGACGACGAACAGATCTAACCGAAAACAGCGTGTATTGCAACAATCCGAATAACGCTGAGATACCGCATGCGTATGCAATCGATGAGAGTGTTCGAGAAGGATTCTGGAAACCGGTCTCAGCTGCGATCAGGCTTCCAGAAATATGACAAGACTGATTACTTCTAATAAGGAAAATAGGTATCACATAGTGTATAGTCGTATCTTATTGAAATCGTGAGGAAAAATGAGGAAAACGAGCGCTACAAGCAGAGAGAAGAGGCAACTCAGCAAGCCGAAAAGAAGCAGACAAGATGTGGCGGTATTGCATCAATTAATATAATCAAAAGCCAAAACGAAGTATGACAACACAAAAAAAAATAAATAAACGAAAACTCCGTTTCGCTTGAATAAAAACAGGGAGAGGGTGGAAGTAAAGGGGAAGAACAGTCAGCTAGAACAGAAAAAGCTAGAAAACACCCCTAGACAACAGCAGCTCAGTGAAGCAGGGAAAGGTCGAACTCATCACCAATTTGAGAAACCGAGCTCATCTCGGACTGCTTCAAGACATCAAAAAGCAAGTAATAGTAGACCTAATACGAACATACAAAAATATAGTGTCATAGTCACTTGATAATCGATCACTCGAAGTCTTGGCCCTCGTGCTATTTGCATGCTCGATCCTATAAATACAAAAAGATTCAATAAAAGGGAATACCAATGGAACGAAAAAACAGAAAAATAGGAATAAAATAAAAAATAAAAATAGATCATATCACAAAAAACATAAATTGGTGGTGTCAAAACTATCTGAATGGATAATTGCGCAGATTGAAAACTGGATGACTTTGCAATTGCAAACAATCCAGGAACACCTCCGAAGCGAGTTAGTAGTTCTAACAAGTAGAAGAAATACAACCAAAATCGTTAATGTTCTAAACAGATTTAACACTACTGTTGATCACAAAATTATCAGAGCTAAAATTCAGACAAATATGTGCCGGAAAGAAGAAATCTCAAATGAAGACCATTAGAGTTACTAAAAATGCAAAATATGGCAAATCATGTGGAAAGATTCCAGATAATATTGCACTCCAAATTAAAGTGGTTAACAAATCCCATTAAACATTTTATGAAGATCATCCAAGAACCTACAGTAAAGAAAGGTCATGCGTCTAAATCATCTGGTAAGAAGGGGACAGATAATACTAGGAATTTAATGCAGCAACGAAAAGAAGCAAAGCAATTATGGCAGAATGAGCCACATTGAATCCCGTAGAGTTATGCAACACCATCAGAAAGCAAATTAAATTAGATATGGAGAAGCTTCAGTGTAAGTTTTGTATTAGTATATCACAAACAGATGCTCAAAACCAGAGCATTTCTGAGAAAATCTCTACAAATAACCGCAAGTTGACCGTTCCTATACTAATACCAAGTCTAGCGAAGACCTATCAGTAACACTAAATACTGATGTAGCAATTACTCCATAAAACAGGGAAAAATGTTTGATCAGAGGGACATGACGGAATAACAACGGAGCTTCTCAAATTAACGGGAAACCCAACAGTTACTTGTGTAGCAGAAATTTACACTGTTTGTATCCGCAATAGGGAGTTCACACAACACTGGACCAAAGCAATTATAATACTAATCTATAGATCACGTTCAAACTATTATAGCACGAATCAGCAGAACCAAAGAACTTATTTTGCCACTATCAGTGGTTTCATTGACCTCAAACATGCCTTTCACTTAGCCCTTCTTCTGGTTATAATAGCAGTCCGAACAATGCAAGACATAGCATAGACATAAGTGACACCTCATAAACCAACCAGGGTGATTTCAATAGAAAGTAGTATGTTAAGAAGACCTGATCTCTTCTCAGCTATTTATTACCACATTGAAGTTTTTAGCACAAGCAATAGAAGACTAAAAATAAGTGGTAAGGGACTCAACAAATTTTGAACCGCAGATCTTAAAGCGAATAGTCCAAACAAATTACAAAATCTAGTCGAAGACCGCCTGCTAATCAAAAAGTACTGTTCGATGACTTTACACCAGTTATAGACATCACCATGATTGAATAAATATTGGAACATATTGACGAATACATGTAGTTAGAATAATCATACCACGTTTCAAGGTTGCTGCTCCCAGATGATATAAACTGGCTTGAAGAACATGCGGTAAAAATTCTACAATATCCAAATGCACAGAGCCTCTGCATCTAAAAACGAAACCCTTTGATCAATATATCTTCCCAATACTAACATATGGCTGTAATATTTTTAATGTAAATGTAGTCACACAAAAGCTTCTCACTCCCCAAAAAAATGTGGAAAGAATCATGATAGAATTATCGAAGCAAGATAGAAAATGACTGGAAAAGAAACGGAATAAAAATGACTGACATCATCAATAGAATAAAGTCACTAAAATGGTAATGACCTGGACATTCTAAAGACATTAAAAAATGTAAGAAACGACTTGGTTTTGAATAGAAAACAACAGCAACACTTGGATAATCCTAGGAGACATATAATTAGCAAGATAAAACTATCGCCGGGAATCGGACATTCTCCATTAAAACGCTAATAAATTAGCTCTGGAGTTAATAAAACTTAAGATACAAAAAAGAAGACATATATACTATTTAAACCACACAAAATAAGAAAAAAAATGAAAATGGAATATTGGGTAATGGGTGTGGATGTGACTACTCAAGCCATGTTAATTTAATTACACTGCCAACCCGATACTAGCCCTAAGTTGTGAAATGATTTTATACTCTTAGCCGACTAATTCTATAAATTATTATTACAAAGGTTTCCCTCGAAAATAAAGAAATAAACATGTGTCTACAAAATTCTAGCATATTTATAAAGGACTAAGAAGAATTTTAATAGCTGTTAGCAAATATGTCACTTCTGAAGCATTGTAAGAGTACGGAAAAATTCTACATTGTAGAAAATGGAAGGTTTCTACAAAGCATTGAAATGGAAAATTCTAAAATTTATAGTAGGTACCAACTGACAACTATTTTTATACAAAACAATTTATTCTAGGAGCTTTCTTGAGCACATAGACCAACTTCATATTTTTTCCTGTTTTAGATTCTTGCAACCACATTTCTGATCATCCTATTGACTTACATTTCTCCAGCGGTATATCAAAGGACAGTAAATTTTCCAGACAGCCACATAATTAATGACTCGCAGAGTGTAGAAATAACTGACCCGATGAAAGGGTTCATTATTAAAACAGAAGGATGTCGCATACCTGATATGAATTTAATGAACATATCCATGGAAGTGTTCGTTAAAAAAGAATCCAAAATAGTTTGCAATTCAATCAAACCATATTTAGTAGATTCGAATTTAACTTCCATTTTCAGAGTACCATCCGCAGCATATGAACTAAACCAGAGTCAAGTTCACTGCTGTTATAGGGTTGTTTGGCGGCAAAATCCAAAAGGGAAAGAGACTAACAAATTAAATGCTAATTTTGGTCCTTGCATACCATTTGACCAAGCAGCTAACATTAATGATGAATACATTCAAGTCATTTGTAAAGTAAAGCGTAAACCAATATATCAAGATTTTTTCAGTTTTGTACCACCTAAGACAGCACCTATACCAAAATGGGATGACATTCCAATGAATGTTTTAATAATAGGGATAGATAGCCTATCCCGGTCAAACCTCATAAGGCAAATGCCCAAAACTTACAATTTTTTACAACGGACGAACTCATTCGATTTTAAAGGCTTCAACAAAGTGGGAGACAACACATTTCCCAATTTAATAGCAGCCTTAGTGGGATTAACAGAAGATCAGCTGGAAGCAACATGTTGGAATATCAGTAAATATTTTGATTCCTGTCCTTTCATTTGGAACGATTATAAGAAACAGGGCTTTATAACTAGCTATGGTGAAGATGCCACCGCCATAAGTACATTCAATCTTTTCAAATTTGGTTTTCAGCAGCAACCAACTGACTATTACTGGACGTTTTTTAATCAAATTGCAAACAAATACGTGGGTAACACAAACGAAAACGATATTAACTTATGCTTGGGAAAGCGATACCAATACAAAACTCAAATTGACTACATATACGCATTTGTAAAAAGATTGCATTTTTACAATAGGCAGTTCTTTGGATTTTTCTGGAGCAATAGCATCTCCCATAATACATTCAATCGTCCCCAATTGGCCGATTTGGACTATTATAATTTACTGAACGATCTCCACTCGAACGGATATTTAGAAAACACAGCTTTATTTATAATGAGTGACCACGGGACGCGATGTGGCGATTTTCGTCAAACGTATCAGGGAAAACTCGAGGATAGATTGCCCATGCTTTTCATGTCGTTTCCAAGATGGTATCAAAATCAATTCCCGGATTTAATGGAAAATTTGATTGGAAACACCATGAAATTAGTCACTCCATTTGATATTTACGAAACATTAAAGGATTTGATTCAGCCTTATTCAATTAACCACCCAGTTGTAAACGGGGAGGTAAAAAAAATGTACAGCCTTTTTGAAAAAATTCCGCAGAAAAGAAATTGTGAGAGTGCTGGAATTTATCTGCATTGGTGTGCATGCCAAAGTAGTGAACCAGTGCCTATTAGAAGTAGAATGGTCAAATGGGGAGCCATTTTTACATTGCAAGATATAAATAAGCAATTGATGGATTATCCTTTATGTGCAGAGTTGACTTTAGATAAAGTTGTTAATGCCAGTGTTTTGACGCATTATCACAAGTCGGGAATTGGTAGTTTTATGTTTGATGATTATGTTATAACCTTTAGAACGAAGCCGAACTGGGCTCTGTTCGAAGTAACTATTAGGATTCTTGAACTTCAGAGGCTTGCTTACGAGTATGAAGTAATAGGCATCAGTCGTTTAAATTTGTACGGTGAGCAAAGTAAATGCATTTCAAATTATAAGATGAAGCTGTTTTGCTTTTGTAAAGAGTTTCTTTAGAATTAAAATATATAAAAAATTCACACTTCATAATTGGATTTAATGTTTAATGCCTGGTCACTTGCAGTACTGTAGCTAAATACTGGCAGTTGAGATTAAGATTGTTACATTTGTGAGCTGGGTAGGCCCTGCACACATTGATCATAGTACAAAGTTATAGTCAACACTAAATTAAAATTAAAATTATCCTGCTTCTAAATTCTTTTTCCTGTTGCCTTTTGGTTCCTATTTACAATGCTCAATCTCTGCAATGTATTGTAACGATTCCGGATAGTACTTCTAGGAACGAAATACAGCCGTTGTTACTCCGTTGAGGACCTATAATAAATCTCGGACGGATATTTATTAGTTAGCGAATCACCAGAATATTTGGAGTACTGGCTAAAGTTCCCTAGCTCCTAGAAATAGCTACAAGAAAAACTCCCGCCAATGGATGCGCTTTAACCGCCATCGTAACAATCACTTACCAAAGATCAGGAAACCATCTCTTTTTAAGGAGGGAGTATGCAGACCAGCAGGTTAAACTCGGTTCGATTCTCTGGCCAAGAAGGTCAGTAGAGCATCTGAACTGATGTAAAAGAATTAAATAAATAATATAAATAGTAAATAAGTGAACATAAATATTGTACATAGATAATTCGTATTTAGAAAATAAATTAAGGCAACAAATATGCGACATTTTTGTGGTCGAATAATAAAGAATCCCAGGTTGCAAAATCGTAACAGTATGTTGTCAAACCACCTTTCGCGAAGGCTTATCATTCTTCTCTTTTCAACTGATTTTCTGTTGAAAACTATCGTAGATATTCTATCTATGCATATCGCTTAGTCACTCAATTCATTGCATCTGAGCAGCTACTGATATTTTCAGCTCCTTGTTGATACTCTCTATTTCATTATTTGTTCTTAGTGACCATCCATTTTCTATATTTACTCCACAACATTTTTTCGCCCATTATTTTAGTTTCTCTTACTTTTCGTTCTTTAAAACCAACGTAACGCATGAATACATATTTACAGCCTTCATCTTGTATATTTATTCTTTAACTTCTATTTCAATGCTTCTATTCTTTTACAACTACAACTTTGCACTTCTGTTTATAATGCTTACTTATATTGTTCTGTATATCATCATCATATATATTATTAGGTGGCTAATTAAGAACTTTGTAGGAGTCAAAGTTGATATATATGGAGTTAACAAAGTATGAAACCATATTATCTACACACTTTTGCCATTTAAGCGTAGGTTGGTTAGTTTTACATTGTCGTAATCAGTGAGGACTAGTTCTAGTGTGTATGGATGATGATGAAGAATCTCCATTCCCACAATTTTGCCAGAATAATTTGCATAGTGTATGTAGTCTAACATTATCAAACAGCAAAATAGAAGTAGATCTGTTGACAAACTTATATTATTTTTTTTAAGCTTTTTTTGTATCGTTTCGTCGAGTTGATTGCAGTATATTTCTGCTGTGACTGATTAATCCAGTTTCATGAGGCTATAATAAATTACACCTGCGCCAAAGCATCAAACATTGTCAATTCCTATTGATAAATATTATTATAAACTTTCCAACATGAGTGACGATTCGATTCAAGAATATTTTTGACGGGAAAGCAACTTATAACAACCATCTAAACGCTTTTGCTTCGATTTTTCATTCGGTTGTTGTAGAACATATTTAACCAACTTTTTCACTTTACTGATTTGAGCTAAATGAGTTAATATTATTTGCTTGCTAATACCAAATTTGAACGATAACACATTGGTAATCATAGATATGTCAAACTCAAGTGTGATCTTTAGTTCGTCATTATAGATTTGATTCTGGTCTGCATAATAACACTAGACCTAACTGCACTATTAATATTTCGTAGTTCCATATAAGAACTTATATTTTATAATAGTGCAAATTTGCATCCATTCCACTTGCAACAAAATTAATTTTTAATAATAATTGCTTTTTAATATTTCTTACAGCTTAGAATAATTTCTTCGCATAGGTGAAATATATAACTTCCTAACAAAAAAGAGAATTGTTAAATATCAAACTTGTCAAGCAATCAATAATTGAAATTAGTAAAATTGTTAACTACAAATTACATCCTTAATAACCTGCAATTTTGCTCCTGTTAAATTAGACTATACAATAATTTTTGTAACATTTATTATTGTTCTGATGGTTGTCATTCACTGTTTATTTTCGCTAATGTAATATCAGCAAATGTTATTCATTAGTGTTGTTCATTATTAGTTTCTCAGTCTATTCTATATGTTGTAATTTTCATTTTTACTCACTAACACATCCGGCCTTGCATTTCTACCTTTCTCTCTGTTTTTGCACTGTTCATGGCATTAGCTTTTTGCTATTTCCTTGCATACTTTTTTTATCGTATTTCCATTTCTTGGTCAACTCACTTTAATGTAACTTTGTTTAACTTAAACATTGTCTATTTGGTTTATTGGTTTTTTAACAGTAAATTGTTTCTTTATGGACATTCTATCATCTAAATTAGGTACTTTGCACCATATTTCTCTACATCTCAAACCATACTAATGTCTTTTGTGGTTGGGTGTTAATCATTTTTATCCTCTGTGGTTTTTATGCACCATCATTTTCTTCTTTTGTATTGCAATCTCTAACAATTTCTTTCAGGTCATGCATTTTTCATATTTCATGTTAAACTGTTCAAGGATTTTTATTATCTCTAATTTCTCCTATAGGTAAATCCACATTTAATATTGATATTTTTCTTTTATTCTTAAGGAACACAACCTGCTTAATATGGGGTATAATGCTATGACCCTCATTACTATTTGTTTACTACATCTTGTTACAAACATTCTGTCCTGTCCACGTCTCACATATTAATAATCATAATTTCTATTTGACAATGTTTTGTTTCTTGCATTGCCAGTATTTGCTCTTTACATTTTACCATTTCCTTTACCAATTGTGCTAACTTTCCCACCTCATTTGTAACGGCACCCCACTGTTATTTTTCGGGATTCACTTTTCACAAGCTTGTTCAAAATGTCACTCTACTTCTAATGTTGACCTTAGATTGCTCATTGATTTTGGCATAATAGTACTTAAACACAACCAACATGCCCTCCCAACATTGGTAATAGCTCTACTATTAGTTCAACTCTGAGAATAGATGGACTCTATATCACGCATATATAAAATATTTGAGAAATCTATGCAAATCAAATACGTATTTGTAGGAGTGATGGGTGATATTCAAGATGATTAAATTTTAATATAAAATTAATATATTCATAAATGAGATATACAAATATTTACAAACTCAAGGTAAACATCATCTTATCACAGACAAATATTTAAACACTTAAAACTAACCCCTTCAGCATTTTGCAAAAATATACAGACAAGTTAATTTAAAACTAATTGCTCATTATTTATAACCAAACTAAAAATCATATATTAACATGATACTAAAAAACTCACCCAAATCATAGGCAGCTTCATAAATTGTCATAATTTAAAAAACAAATTATCTATGGTAAATCTAACACCTGGTTGTACCTACCTAAGTTCTACTGGAACATCTAACCTAAAGCATGATTCACTGATTACTTTTATCCTGAATTAGTTTAGAGTTCCCCAATTAAATATGATACAACCGGACATAATCATATTGTTTACATGTTTTAATTACAGGGCAGTGCAATAAACTCAAATGAGTCAAAATAATCACCTAAAAATCAAGCAGCTATTCCTAAAGGAAACACTGCTGAAAAAAAATCCATCAAATATTACTACTATACAATTTGTACCAAAGGAGCTAATGAATATAAAGTAAGCAACTTAATCATTATCTAACTCATCTCGTTGGTATTCCTCTCCAAATTTCGACATGTACTTACGCACGAACTCCCTGGCTTTGGATTTAACACTGTCTGTACAAACTAAATCTTCGATGCTTGGTATATGTTTCAGTTCTTTAAGCATCACAAAGTGCGTAAGCTGAAAATAAAATGGTTCGACTTAATTTATGATTGTTATTATTAGTTTATTTGTATTTATGTCATCACTAGACTTATATATCAATTTAACGTTTTTAAAATAATTTTACCTTTCTTGCTAAATGTTTAAAATCCTCAGTTGACGTAATTCGTCCCTGAGTGCAATCTGATTTCCTATATGGATTGAGTATTCCCACCATGACAGTCGCCATGCTGGACCTAAACTTTTCTTTTATTTTGCGAGCTGCTTCACTGCTGATATCTGGTAACTCTTTTGACTTTTGTTTTGTTTTATGCTTCTCCGGTCGAGTCCTAGTCTTTGGAACTTTTGCCAACATAGCTTCTTTCTTTTGCTTTTCCACAATCAGCATCATTTCTTTCTCTCTCTTTAATTGCTCCTTATTTTCTTTATAACGTTTTAAATCCTCTTTGAACTGAAGACGATCTTCTTCTGTTCTAGGCTAAAATAAAGCAATTTCAGTTAAAACTTTTGTTGATTTAATGTAATGTCATTATGAGACAGTTAATTTTTTTTATTGCACCTTCGCGTTGAATTAAGTATTACACTAAAAATTCATAATTTATTATCTGCACCAGAGATTCGTTTTAACTAACACTAAAAAATTATTCATGTTGTATATGTAATCTTATTACATCATTAATATTTTGCTAGTAAAATAGCTAAATTAAATTAATTTTCCCTAAAACAAGTAATAGCTCCCTAGTTTATTTGTGAATAAATTTTTTATTTTCAGATTATGTAAGGTTGTCTCAAATCGTTGATACACCAGTATTTACCCATTTTAGCTTATATTTATTTTTAACAGTAAATTTAGGTCAGAAGAATGCTTTTTGCATCCTCAAAAAAGGAATTTCAAAGACTCCACACAATTATTATGTGTAAAAGAACCTCCTATGGCTTTTTAATCATCAGGCCCAAATACTTGTTAATAGTAATGGCACAACAATTTTTTCCTATTTATATTGCATCTCGTTTTTTATTCTGAGGGTCTATTGAGTATTTTAGATGATATATATCCAATCGCAAAATATGTAATCGATTGTGTGGCATAGCATTATAATAAAATTGCAAATGTTGCTCATTATAACACCAATAATCTATATCTTTGGTCATCATCCATTTGGATAATTAGTGCTAGAGATTTGTATAGTTGTTCTATTGTCACTTCCATGGTTTAACTAATGAGTCCGAGAAACCTTGGCTTTCATGAAATTGATGCGAATATATTTATTAGTTTCAAGTAATAATAGATGGAATATTTTTTCAAAATAGTATCAAATGCGATAGTGGTGAAGAAGTAGTATTTATATTTGTGCTTGCTGTTATATTTATATGAACATGCACTGATGTAAAATCTAACTTATTTGCAGCATTTCCTGGTATACTAGAGTATACATCTTATAATTTAATTTATACTTCTAGAGCTGCCACTATGAGTAAATTTGATCTATTTTATCATCTGCATTTTCAAACACAATGATTACTTAATTTTTGTCTAACTCAGTTTGTACTTCCCTATAACAGAGTATCTAAAATATACTTTTATATTCATATTTACCAGGTGAGTAAGTTCAAAATGTAATTTTTTTTATGAAAAATTCGCAATTATTTAAGAACAATGGTTAAACATTTTTTATTCAAAGTATTGGCCCTCGCCTTTTACACATTTTATCCATCTCTCAGGCAATTTATGGATACCATTCCAAATAAAGCTTCAACATTCATTGATATCCATTTATCGGCCCATTTTTGTACATCGTCAAAAGTCTTGAAGTGTTGCTCAGCCAGTGCGTGTCCTATCGATGAGAAGAGGTGATAATCAGAAGGCGCCAGGTCTGGTGAATACGGCGGGTGGAGTAGGAGTTCCCAACCAAGCGAAGAAATCGTTTCTTTGACCACTTTGGCTGAATGTGCAGGAGCGTTATCATGCTTCAGAATGACTTTGCCATGTCTTCGAGCCCATACTAAGCGTTTTTCAATCAGTGCATGGTTTAAATTGATCATTTGTTATCGTCGGGACGGTATTAACTGTTTCGCCAGGTTTGAGAAGCTCATAATGCACTACTCCCTTTTGATTCCACCACACACAGCATTGCCTTTCTCCCAAAACGGTCTGACTTTGTACTCGATGTTCTGGTTGTCCTGGAGTTACCCACGATTGGGGTTCTCAAAATAAATTCATTTTTCATCGCCAGTTACAACACAATACAAAAAACAACCCTTTCTTTTTGTGCCGTAAATGCAGCATTTCGCACACAGTTTTTCGTCTTTCCATCTGTCGATTGTTCAGTTTGTGTGGAACCCATTTTCCAACCTTTTGAATCTTCCCCATGGCTCTCAAGCGATCGGAAATGGCTTGCTGAGTGACATTCAACTGCTCCGCCATCATTTGTTGTGTTTGTCCAGTAATGCTTGTAATTCGTCGTCTTCAAACTTTTTTGGTCGATTTTCACGTTCTTTGTCAATAATATTGAAATCGCCATTTTTGAAACGTTGAAACCAGCGCTCACAAGTCTTGACAGTTGGAGCAAGATCGCCGTAAGTCTCTACAAGAATTTGATGACCCCGCTGCCTTTTTCTTTTAATTGAACAAGAAAAACATTACATGTCGCAAATGCTCTTTACTTGGCTCAAAATTAGAGGTGCTTAACACTAAAAAGAAGTCTGCTACTAACTTGTAAACAACTAAACAAATGTGACGTTTTGTAGTGAACAGTATTACCAAAATAATGGCACTTTGGATTCCAAATGCTAGTTCAATAGATTTCATGCAACAAAACGACATATTAAACTTGCGCACCTGGTACATCAACTACCTGTTTTGCTTATCATGTTTACCAACTATTTTGGTGGTTTGTTTCTTTTAATTGGATACACAACGAGTGGCTATGCTTAAATGAAGTAAACAGGTACAGCAATATATCTACCATTCGGCTAGCAAAGAATACAAACAGCATATACAGAGCACATTTGTACAATAACTAAAAGTTTTTTTGTAGATGATGAACTGCGATGAAAACCACAAACATCCAAACACCTTGATTAAACCTATAATTAATTATTTTAATCACAAGTTTGTCATTTGTAAGAAAACCATGAAAACTCTTTGCCACTTTTGAATACATTATGATGTTGATATGTATTTGTTTATTCTATGATTAATTTGCTGTTATTATTTTGACTTGAGAGTAATTTAAGTACAATTCTTGGTAGTGTTGTATGAAAATTGATCACGTTTTACCCATGTGATGCATTCAAGTTGAATATTCCAAAAAGTAACAAGAGCAAAATATGCCGTTTCAAGTCATTACAGGTGGTTTGACGTAAATTACATAGAAAAATTTATCCTTTTAAACCATGATTATCAAAATTATTTGATATATAAACTGGCAGATATGAGGTAGTGCCATTGTCAGATTAAAAATAAATTATAAATATGTCTAAAAATTCACTATAAATCTAACATTTTAAAATCCCTTTAAATTGATGAGTGATGATGGTGAATCTTATGATTAGTAGTGAGAAAGTATTAAATTCTCAGTTTTGTCACTTATATCAACATTAGTGAAATATCAATATTGCTATAAAACCGAATGTCCCCTAAATTAAACAACAGCTAAACACATGTCTGACTTTTTTTTATACAAAAACTATTATCATCTTTTAGCCATGTTTTAAATTGAATTATCAAAATAGGCAAGATTAAGGAACAAGCAATCTCAATTTTTCTCATCTGTAATATGAACTTCGTTTCAAATACTCATACCTCTCTTAAACCAGTGTATACTTCATGTAGTAGATTTTCAAAAAATTGCATAACATGTATTTCTTTGCTCTTAAGAGTAAATTTCATAATTGGTTCCTTAAAGACACGGTCTTTAAGATATGTGTCTCAGTAAGAGAAAAACTTTTATCCATCCATTTAGTGTTTTGTTAGATACATTTTTAAAACAAGCATACATAATTGTTAATGAAACATAAAAAGGTAAAACTTTTATAAATGCAGCATGTATAATTATAGTGATAGAAGTTGTAACAAAACCTTTCATCTCTCATTTTCACTCCATTAAGAAATGTATTTCTAAAATTACTTCCTTCCTTACTTGTCTACATTAAAACAGCACTGCATCTAGGCAATTTCACTGATCTCAGTTCATCAGTTTAGAGTGGGCTTTGACGAGTCAGTCAGTCTATAGGTTAGGGCACTGTATACTTATTATGTCTACTATTCGCTTTTCTACTTTATGCTATGATATTACTTACACTTATAATAATTTCCGTGACTAGACCTACTCTTCGTTTTTTAGAAGGCGGTTCCCTAACAGCATACTCGTTGTCAGGACCTACATCACCACTTAGCAAGTCTATCAGAGCGGCTTTCTCAGTATCAACTTCTGCTACTGGTTCATGTTCAATATTTGGTTGGCTGTGTTTAGCTTCTTTCTCTTCGTCCATTTTTTGAAATTTACTTTTAATTTGTCTCAATAACCTATTGTCATCAATTTCATCATCGTCACTATCGTCAGAACTAGAGTCAGAGCTAAGACTGCTGGTGTCTGAACTTGATTCAGTTTCTGAAACTAAAAATAAAGTTTATTTGTATACAAAATAGATAACAATATCTTCATATATGTTATGCGATTCAAATTCAATATTTAAAAACTGACCTTCTTCTTCAACTTGAGGAAATTCTGGAGGTTCCCACTGAGCTTTCCTAATTCTTATATGGTAGTAATATGGTCTACCGTACATATCTTTGGCACTTTTCCATTTGGGAGGCAGTTTTACAGGAGGAGGTATCGGCCCCATGAATTTGGCCTATATGAACAAAATTTCTTATTGGTTGAAATTTGAAACTTGTTGAAATTAAATAATATTTATATTGATAAAAGTCTTGCAAATGTACTTATAACGTATAGATAGATGTATAAATAACAGCTTTGAGTCAGCTGATTAGCCTGATATATTTGTTTGTGTGCAAAACTTATTTCATATATTTTATTAGTATTTACTTCTCATTACTACAAATAAATTATTTATTATTTATAGTAATTTATTTCAACTACTAGCTATACACCATATGCAAACTCTTCTAGTATGGTTTATACTATGAAGCATTAACAAGTTATAAGTATTGAAAATAATGTGATGAATTTTTTTAAATATTCATTAACACTTCTGATCTTTAATTAGTAAAAAATCTCACCTGAACGTACTCTTCTTTCTGCACTTTCCCA
Source organism: Helochares maculicollis (assembly GCA_033557835.1). Lineage (NCBI taxonomy): Eukaryota > Metazoa > Arthropoda > Insecta > Coleoptera > Hydrophilidae > Helochares > Helochares maculicollis. The sequence continues at coordinate 46,639 of JAWQRO010000018.1, forward strand.
TTAGGATTATTAATGTTTGAAGGTGGGCAAACAGGCAATGGAGGATTTTGCAAATGACTGACGCTTGGAGGAGTGTGCATATGGCTTACACCGGGTGGGGTGGGCATATGGCTTACGCCTGTTGGAGTTGCCATATGACTAACGCCTGGTGGAGTGGGCATATGACTTATGCCTGGCGGTGTAGGCATATGGGTTGAATTATTGGAGTAAATGGGATAACTTGCTCCTGCAGAATGTTGTTGATTACTAGATAAGGCGGTTATTTGCTGTGGCAATGAAATATTACCTATGTTACAATTAGGTGGTGGAACGTTAGGATTCGGAAGAGGTATTGTTAAAGGAGGCACGTTCGTTTGAGGAAGAGGAATATTTTGTATATTTTGCATAGTCATCGTCGTTTGAGGAGTTATAGGTAGACTTGGACGAGACATGGCAATCTGGGTGGAATGGGGTGGTACATGTTTGTTTATCATAGAAATTTGTGGTGGAGGTTGATTTAGGTACTGATTGGGAATAGGAGAGGCATTATAGGACGAGCTTGCTGAAGGAAACTGATTAGGTGGTGTCATTGCTACAAAATGAGATAAATTTGGAGGTGGGATATTCGTAGGGGGAATGTTTTGGTTAGTGGGGCCCATAACTGGCTGCCACTGTGCTGTTTGAGGATTCCAAATGCAATGATAGCCTCGATTAGGATCAAAAGGAGCCGTAAACCGAGGATCGGTTCCCATGCTTAAGCATCGTTGCTCGTGCTGGCGCCAGAGCTCTCTTTGTCTACGTTTCTCTTCCTCCTCTTGTTCTACCTTTAAGGCAAACAACTTCCGCCTTTCAAATTTACTCAGCCTACAAGCCATTTAAGAACATTAAAAAATGTAGGCAAACTAAAAATATGAAATCAACTTCAGTTTGCCAAATAATTATGAAAATATAAGTAAAAATATATGTTCAAAAAGGTGTACATTATTGATCTTTTCTCATGCATTAATGCATTCATTTAAACTACTGCACCAATTTTATCTCAGAAGGGCAGATGTACAACTTGTTCTTAACCCCCATACACAATTTTTGTATAACCTTGCAAGTCATGTAATCCTTAAAAATGTGTCATTAAAAAAATTGGTATTTTGATTATGTACTACTAAGGTATATTAGTTTCATGGTTTTGTCATCAATACATTTTAATTTTTTTTTGTTGGGACAAACATGGTCCCACAAAAAAGATAACTATATAATAGATTTATTTTGATTGCAATCTTGATATTACAAGTACTAATTTAATTTCTACTCACTACTCACAGACTACAATGTCCTTTGAATCCATGCATTAAATATCTTTAGATTCAACCATTAATACCTATTCAATGCAATTTCGTATTCATCAATATATCATTTGCATAAACTCTTTATTTAGGTATATAAAGGTTTATAGAAATATATATGCAACATTCTATGACATAAACAAAATTGTGGAAAATGAATCCAGCTCGGTATTGTTTGAAACTATTCAACAGTACAATGAAGGTGGAATTTATGCAGCAGCTTCTCAGAATGTATGATTCATATAAGAAACATTTCTCACTTACAGTAGTAGGACATGCTAAGTAATCGATCTATTCATTTATATTTTGCTAATTTTCAGAAGCTAATGTAAAATTACACAAGTAATTTAACTAAATAATAAGTGCTTCTGTAAATGTTTCAATGTGCAGCAGTATATACATTGAGGTATATTGATTTGCACACATATTTTTGTAATTATTTGGCAATCTAACAAAGTTTGGTAATATTAATATAAACAGGGCTCAAGAAAAATTTAATTTAAAAATACAAGAATGAATTGTTATGTTTAAAAGTGTTATGCAAAATCATATACAGCTATAAACTACAAATGACAAATTCTAAAACCATTTTGTGAAATAAAAAAATAAAGGAATTTGATATTTGTAATAAAATACAAACACATGTTCTCTTCAATAAAAACAGTGATAAAACTGTGGTAATTCATTAATTGTAACATCATTTTAAATTTCTTTTATTGGATGACAGACTAATTCATTTGGAATCATAGTTTCATATTCAAAGCTTTTCATTTTTCACTGAAATGTTATTACACATTTTTAATTAGATTATGCGAAGGTGGTATATTTTAGTAAAAATTCCTAAATACAAAAATTATTACACAACAAAATTTAATGGATTCACTCTATTTATAAAAAAATTGGCAATTAAAAAGTTGAAGTTTTGCTCGTAAATATCTATTTTTGAGCCCTGCACATCATTATATTTTATACAAAAGGAACCTCAGATGTAATATTTACTTGTAAAGCAAATATAATGTTAAAAAAACTTACTTTGGGAACAGTAAATTGGTTTTGTCATCAGGCCTCGCTATTTTACGCAACTTGTCCACTATTTCATCCCTTTTGTCTTGTCGGCTATGCCTTTGGATCACCCTGTATCGATTTTCGGCCTTCCTATCATATCCACTATCACTTTCCAAATCCAACCCAGCTTTATACTTTCGATTGGCCTCTCTCTCATGCTCCTTCATTTGCTCAATTCTTTCCTTCTTGGGGATTTTGAAAACCTCCTTCAAGCTTGACCATTCACTAATCAATTTCAGAGCGAGTATCACAATCTCCATTTTTATATTCCGAGTATCTATAGCACCCTTCTTTTCTTCTTTCACCTCCTCTATTATATTATCTTTTTCATCAAAAGATATTGGGGAAATATCCATATCTTCATTAAAGATTTCGGTTAGAGACTCTGGCACCGGTGCTTTTTCTTCCAAATTTTCACTTAGTTGTATTTCTTCAATTTTTGGTACATGTTCTTCTTTTACATCCACTTTCTCATCTTTGTCTTCTTGCAATTGATCACCTTCTAATGATAGTTTAAATGGGGATCCTTCCGGTTTAATTTGTTCTTGTTGGCTATTCTCTGATTCTAGTTTTGGAGAATTACTATCACAATCCATTGGAGATTCTTCTCCTTCCTCAGATTTGGACCATTTTTCTACAGTTGGCAGTACTTTACTATCTTGCAACATTGTTTTATTGGGGATTGGTAAAGAAGCCAAAGTTTCTAAAATCTCCAATCTCAGGGCTTCCATTTTAAAATCTGATTTGGCTAAGTGTTGGGCATCCGTCATCCAGCCATGTACCAACCTTAACCCATGATAATCCAAAAATAATCGTCTGCAAGGCAATTCTCCAAGACGCAACAAACTCAGCAATTTACTTCTCTGATTTGGCTCTTTGGCTCTAACCATCAACCTACTTAATTTTAAAGTATGTGCTTGATTCTTCAGCCCAGTAGCCAACAATGTTTCAATCTCCTCGTCTAAATCTAAATCATCAAAAATATCTTTCCTTGGTTTCTTTGGCCTAATGGTTTTCTTCTTTTCTTTCTTTGGTTTAGGTGCTTTTACTGGCACCTCAACCGGTTTCATATCTTCTATCGACTCATCCAAATTTTCTTCAGCAACTGACTCACTAACTTCTGCTGTTGCCTCAGTTAATTCCTTGCATTCCTCTTGCTTATCCACATCTTTATCAGGTACTTCCTCCTCCTCATCGTCTTCTTCTTCCTCCTCTTCATCCTCCTCATCGTCATCATCTTCATCATCCGGTTCATCACCTAACCAACCTCTGCATGTAGCAGCTTCACAAAAACATTTTTGGGCCTCCTTTCCATACCGTTGGAACTGATAATCAAATGTTATTTCTTCACCAGCTAATATCATCCTTTTACTGAAAAAACCAATACGCAACTCTCCATTCACAGTCCATTTTTGAGTTTCAGCATTCGGTTCACAAGAATGATTGATGAATCTTGAAATATTTCCTTTATGAGTAGCATCTATGACTGCATCACTTCGCAGAGACATAAAATAATAGTGTTGGTTTTTGTCTTTCGAGTATTCTGTAGCTCGTGTTTCAAACTCATCAGGATCCAAAACTTCACCAACATATTCTAATATAAATTCCCCAAACGGGATATTAGCGGAAGCTCGTATTCCAAGCCCCTTTTTGTCGGTATTGAAAACCTCACAAGGTGCAAATTGAGCTTTCTGGAAGCGCTTGTTTGTACACCTATCTCCAACCGTACATAAATTTCCGCACTCTATCATTAGCAACCGATTTAAACAGTCATCTCCACACCCAAATTCCCCTCTGTCAGTTTCTTCCAGAGTAAGGAAACAGTCGCAAGTCATTTTCTTAGCTTCCTTGCAGCTTACTCGTTCTGTCAAATAAATATTTTCTTTCAAGTGTATAAACTGTTTGAGCCTCTTTTGTACCTCCTCATCATTTGCAGCCTTTTCTTTCTCACTGAGGATGGCACATACTTGATTGGATAACGGCAATATCTGGGCAGTTTCCATGCTTAATGGAGAATTGCATTTCGAGACACTCGGTGAGCTTGTCATCTCCAATTCGCTGGACCTGCGCCATCGTGATTTTACTTTGACTGGCTTATGGTCTGAGTCACTGCCAGTTGAAGGAGTAGCAAAATTAGGTGAATCTTGAGAAGGCGACGATTTTTCATAATCAAGTCCCTGTTGACTATCTGTATCAACTTCTGGTGGTCTTTTGCTTGAACCTTCATTGCTGGACTTAACTAAACCATGACCTTTTGACTTTTGCTTAAGGACGTTTATTGATTTAATCCTACTAGATCGCCTTACAGAGTTTTCAGAATTGGTAGAGCTCTCACTGGCATCAGAATTTTGCTTCTCCAAAATTTTCTTAGGAGATTCACTTTTTCCTCTTGGTTTGGTGCCCTTTCTGCTTTTGCTGCTACTTCTGCTTGATTTAGGTTTTGCTTTAGAATCACTTGACTTTTCTGTTTTCTTCTTATCGCTAGACTGCTCCAGAGATGTCTCTGCTTTGCTTGCTGCTTCCGCTCTACTTTCTGCCTTTTTCTGTGCTAGAAGTAGGTCCTCTTTCGCTTCGCGTATTTGTTTTTCTACATTAGCAATTTCTTCTGCAATTATTGCTAATCCACCACCAATTGCCAAACCCTTTTTTGTCTGTATCATTGTAGTGCTTTCTGTTTCCATGGTCATACTTGTAACTTGAATTTGCTTGCTTTCTGCTTCCGACATTGTTCTTTCAACCGACAATGAATTATTTTCCATAGACTCATCATCTCCTAAGAAAGTAGCATTTTCTTCCAAAAATGCAGGATCTGTTTCAGAAAATCTGTTCTCTTCATTCAGAAGAGTATTTTCTTTAACTAACGTGGCATTTTCTTTTGACATGGACTCATTTTCTTCTGTTAAGGAAACATTTTCATCTCCTGTGACATTCTCATTTATATTTTCATTTTCCTCTGCTAAAGTAAAATTTTCTTCTACTAAGCTGGAATTGTCTTCTACCAAAGTAGAAATTCCTTCTATTGTTTCATCCATTGACATAGAATTATCATCAGTCACCATGCTTGTTACTTCTTCAATCAAAGGCGATTTTTCTTCAGAAGATTCCGAATTTTCATCAGATAAGACTACGGTGCCTTTACACAAAATATTTTTTTCTGGGGATGTAATGTTTGCTTCTAGTTTTTCCTCCGGAATGAACTTTTTAGTTGCCATCTCATTTTCTTCCAAAATATTTCTCCTAGTCGAAGTGCTTTCACCTGTAAAAATATTTTCTGTGGGTAATATAATTTTTTTTATCAGTTGAACATCTATTTCTTCTCCAAATAAAATATTTTTTGCTTCTACTTCTTGATCTTCATATGTTGATTGTTCCTCGGTCATTACAACATCTTCATCAAACAAAATTTCTTTTGGCATTATATCAGGTTTTTCTACTGACTTCTTTTCATTAGTCAAGTCATTTTCTGCAGCTACTGCACAATTTCCTTCTCTCAATGTGGCATTTCCTTCTATTAAATTAGCGTTTTCTTCAGCGAAATTGACATTTTCTTTTGTCAACATGTCATTTTCGCCAACCAAAGTAGCACTTCTTTTTTGCAATAATACATTTGTTTGTTCCAAATTTTCTTCTGGGAATGAATTACTTTCAGGCTCTAACGCAATGGTTTCTGCTTCTGCACTCCCTTCCTCTTCTTTAAACAGAATATTCTGTTGATCTTGTGAATCATTTTCTACTAGAAAAACAATGCTTTTTCCATCTAATGAGCTGGCCTCTTCTTGATTATTGGTATCAGTTGAATTTGTATCATTGGATTGTAAAAAAATAGTATTTTCTACCAATATCATCTCATTTTCACCACCACTTAAATTTGAATTATCAGATAGGTTCACTGTGTTTTCTTCAGTTTGTATTTGTGTTAGATCTTCTGAACTGCCTACAGTCGCATCTTCAACCTGTACCAAAAACATAATAGTTCAACAACAACAACAAAAAATGATTGTGTAACTTACTACTTCAATTCCCATTGTGCCATCGTCACAAATGACCTCCTCTGAAATACATTCCATTGGGAATTCTTCTTCTAGCGTCTCCACCGCATATACTTTTTCTTGGGAGCCTTGACTATCATCATTTAAAATGATGCCTTCTACATTTTCATCATATGAAACTTCCATAAGTGAATCTTGAGAATCTTCAGTTTCTGCCGAATCAGGCTGTACAACCATAGAAGAAAGCTGTTCAGTTATTTGTCCTGTCGCAACATCATCATCACCTGATAATATTTCTTCTTGTTCCTTTATCATAATTTCATCTTGTATTGGCATCGTTTCTTCTTGTTCTTTTTTACCCATTATTTGTTCTGCATTCATTTCTTTATGTTTTGCATCAATTTCTTCTTGATCGGTGATGTTTATTTGGTTTGATTCCTTTACAATTTGCTCTGTTGGTACCATTTCTTTTAGATTGGAAGGAGCTATTTCTTCTGTTTCAGGGAGCATTTCATCGGAATCAGAAGGAACAATTTCTTCCGAATGTAAGGAGACTATTTCTACTGGTTCAGAAGGAACCATTTCTTCTGAGTCAGAAGAAAGCCTTCCTTCTAGAGTATTGAGATTTATTTCTTCTGATCCTGCTGTTTCCACTTGTTCTTTTTGTAATACTTCTACTAAATTGTATTCTTGTGCTTCTTCGTCCATTTCCTAAACAAATTGAAGGTTCATAACAAAATAGATATTTTTGTCAAATTTGGAATACAACAAATGAATGTCAGTTATACTCAATCTTACTAGGAGTGGATTTAATTTTATAAAACTGAAATTACATATCTTAATTTACAATTAATATAGTGTATAATGTAAAAGTCATATGGAAGGTAATGGCATATTATTTTTCTCTAAGAAAACGACAGCAATGGTTGCCAAAAAAACATTTGTAATATATTGGGGCATAATGTGGTTAGTCCTAAGTATCAGAGGTGGTTTTCAATATCAACTGGGAGATATAAATTTTAAAAATAATCCTAGATGTGGAAACCTGACTAAAGTTAATGACACCAATACTAACTAGTAAAACATAAAAACAATCAAACTCATTTTAAAAACTTGAAACACACTAGAACATTCATAGCCAAATATTCAAAGGGCACAATGAATAAACTTCTGTGATCGAGTGAACACACGTGAAGAACTAACAAATACAACATCCAGCCCTAAGATTATTTTAACAAGACAAAATTCTCCTTAAATTTGGAGAAACAATTAGTTCACAACTTGCATGTGAACTCATTTATCGTCGAAATAAAAGAAAAAGGGCAATTTTAAAGGAAAAAATTTCTCTATGATGAGAAAAAAGGAATAAATAAATATTTTAAATCAAAGCCTATTACTTTTCAAAACTTTATCAAACCCTTACCAGAAGAACAGAATGTCAGAAAATAAAGGAAAGTATATTGTAATTAAACTTGTAACATAAAGATATTATGAACTAAATTCATCAGAAAGAAATTTAAACCAAATTAAATTTAAAATTCAGTAAATGATTTGAACCATGATGTTCAAATTGTTTTTTTTTCATAGAAAACTTGTTTAATATAAACATTTGATATAGCTACCATGTAAAGATAGCAACATTGAATTTAGTTTAAAAAAGAAAAAAATGCACCGCATGTTTGAACTTGAATTGAAAGTTACATTTAATTTTTTTTTTATATAAATGGATCAATTTTTGCATGAGATTTACATAATTACAATAATACAAAAACAACTAAAAGTATGGGCAGTTCTATAAAGTATGGAAAATATTGCAGAAAATAAATAAATTTCTTTTAACAAAAACTTATTTTTCTCATAATAAAGGTAATATTGTACTTTATAAATACTTACTTGCATTTCAATTTTATCACCTTCACTTTCGTCAGATATTTCATCTGCGTCCTCTTGCAAATCAGATTTCTCTCTGTCAGGTGGTTTATCAACCAAATATCGAAACTTGCCAAATTTCTTATGCACATTAACCGGCTTGTTTAGTTCAATCTCATCCTGAACATTTTCTTCGGCTTCAGGAGCAATACTTTCTGAAGAACTGCAACTTTTATCTTTAGAAGTTTGTCTCCTAGTCCTTCCACGAGTCTGATGCTCTTCTACGAGTTTGTTTGCTACAAGTTGAGCTGATAAAACTTTAGTTGAAAATAATTTTGCTGTTTCAGCTTTGATTGTTGCACCTTTAGTTACTATAGTTTTGGCTGGCTCAACTTTGGCCAGTACAGTTTTGCTTGATTCTGCTTTCGTGTCAACTCTCCCTTTTGCATTTTTAACTCCCTTACTTCTGCTTCTGGTGCCTGGAGGAGTTATAACGGATTGTGATTTAGATTTTATTGCTTTTGGAACAGGACTTGTGTCTTTTTTGGAACGCAATGATGTTCGATTGGCGCGTGTAGACCTGGTTGTTGGCCCTGGAGTTACTGTTGTAGCCAACTTCTTTTTAGGTGGCATATTAAAGTTCTATGAGCAAAATGTGGCTTTATAAACAACATATTAGTCCATCATGGTGCGAATTACGTACATAAGTACAAAGATTATTCTATAGAGTACAATTAAAACTGTATTGCTCAGATAATCAGGTTTTGGGCATGTTATACCAATAACTGTCTGGTATTTTATAGTTTGCTAATAAAAATAAATTTAAAATTAGTATTACAATTATTTACTTTTATTTGGATTTTAGGTTTGTTACTTATAGTTGTATTTTGTGTTCCAGTTATAATTATAATAAGAAACATTTCTTTTTATTGTTTTGCTAATGCAACTGTTTGACCGCTAGTTCTTCAATAGTTCAAAAGTTTAAAAATTTATCAGAAAGAGCTTTTCCTCGAGTCGCATGAATTTTTTTAAACCTTTGCTTTAGGAACTAAAAATATGAAGAGAATCTTAAAAGTGGGAAACGAAACTTTCAAGGCCTATTATTAAAAAAACTGATTCTCTTAAGGAGATGGTTAAAAGTGTGGAATAAATCAAAGGTTTTATACTTCTGCTCTGAAGCTTACAAATCTCCTTTAAAGAAAGTTTATAGAAGTGAATATTTCTGTGCGTCTGATTCATAGACTAATTCTTTTAAAAGATTATGAAAGATGATTACATTAAGAACTTTTTATGCCTGATTTAAAAAGCATAGTTCTAAAGATTGTGGAACAGATATTTCAGAATTATATAGTGGAAGATTTATTGGCATGGATGATACCTCTCTTTGAAGGGACAAGGAGGCCATTTTGAGCAGACAAAATGGTGGAAACGCAATATTGAAAATTCTAATTAATGTTAAAATAAATTAATTCTGGTCCTTGGCCTTATAAAAATTCCAAACTCAGAAAAAACAATATACAAATATATTTCCAGCTTCTTACAGAGCATTCTAACCTGCAAACAAATGCAGTACGACATCCGATACTCTAGCCAACAAAACAGTTTAACGGTTTCTACATATCATTTGCACTTTGTGTCGTATGGCATTTACGCCGTTTATGAATTCTACTAAAAACACATCCACAGTAGCGATAATAAAAAATGTATACTACAAAACGACATTTTGATTATGAGCAAATATTAAGCATTATTTATAGCTACATTTTTGGTTTCAGTTACCACAAATTACATCAATTTTCTATTTATCTAGCTCAGCACGGAGTTTTATACTTACAAAGATGTTAATTTTATTACAGAAATTTATTAATCGTCAATTGGGTCGGGGCCGCTTATGCACCCGCAATACACAAGAATATAATGTCCTCTCTTAACATAAAATTTCGACTTTTTAACCTGAAACTTTTAATATTCTAATTTATAATCTTACCTAGCTCCAAGACAATGTCGGGGTTTCCGCAATTCTCTTCGAAATGTAGCTTTTGAGCTAATTCCAGTTTTCTGATTGCATTTTACTGCTTATATGCGGTGTTTAGACATAGAGCTACCAACTGCTTAAAATAGAAATTGTCAAATAATTATATTTTAATTTATTAATATGGTATTTAAATTATAAATTAATGGTATATACTTTACTCAAATTATTATTGGTTATTGTTTGTTCATTTATTGCTCCATTGCTAAGGAGGCAACTTTTGGCTTGAATTATATATGTCTTACACGTTGTGGCTAAAGCTACTGACAGGAAAGTTCAACCACTATTGCAAGTCAAGTCATACACGAGGTTACTAACAAAGTGGCATTAAAACAATATCACTATAAATTTTATTTTATTTTTCAAACATTGTGTTGTTTTTATTTTTAGCTAAATTAAATATTAGCACTACAAATAACGCTCAAGATATTTATATGGCCCTCGATATATGGACAAAATAATTGCTTAGCGTTCAATGAAATTATAAGCATCATTGATAGACATTTTCCATTTTAAGAAATAAAATGATAATGTAATTTACAATTTTATGCTTTTATAATCCAATCTAATAGTAATTCCATTTATGCCTTGACTATGAAATAAAATTTGTACATTGTCCAAAAGTGATGTTAAATATTAAGATCTAAGCTTAAATACAAAGTGATAGCAAAGTCACCTTAACCACGATCACATGTATCCACTTCAATAAAATATCAGATTTGAATCCTCACATATTAATTAATTATATACAAATGGCTTTTACTCTCAGAACAATTGTAAATCAAACATGCATGAAAAATTTAGAAGAAAAATTCCTAATGCTGTCGTAAGTATTTGAAAATTTAAAATAAAACTTGCAATTACATAACCTCATTTCTAGAGTAACTGCGGCTAGCTGCAATCAAATAAGGCACAAAGGGATATTACCGAGGCCCACCTTAAGAAATCCTACTTGGTTCACGAAAAAAACTCGAGTGGTAATTACTTTAGGTACCAACCAATACAAATTAATCCTTACAGTTAAATTTTGTAGCTCCACAACGAGAACATTACACCTGAAAATTCTGAATTTATTAAAGAAGTAGTTCAAGATAGGTACGCTCAAGCGGATACTCAATTAAACATCAGTGCGAATGCTGTCGAATGGAATTCAAAAATAAAACGCTCAGGGGTGATTGCCCGAAAAATTGGAATCTATCCCCTGTGGCTAAAAAATGGACAGAAAATTTCAACGACTCTCTTACAAGTTCTTGATAACCATGTAATTAAATACAGTACTCCAGAAGATTATGAACCAGCTCGCAAAGGAGTATTAAGGATCAAAAATAAAAGGGGCTGTCTGTTAATCGGGGCTGAAGCTACTGACCCTACATTGTTAACCAAAGAGTATTGTGGCTTATTCCAAGACTCGGGAGTCATTCCTAAAAAAATTCTAGCTCGATTTTTTGTTAGTCCTGAGGCTGCGCTACCTGTTGGTACCCCTTTAAATGCTTTGCATTTCCAAGTGGGGAACTATGTAGATGTTAGAGGAAAAACGTAAGCTTTCCTTTCTTCAATTGAGCATGTTCATTACAAAGCCTTTCATTTCTGTAATTGTGTATAATTATCCTTTAAAAAATCGTGGCTGTCTTTATTCCGCATGAAAGGAAAATAACGAAAACATCATACAAACTGTTTTGTAGACAAACCTCCTGTTTTTGTTAGGTATACAAACTAGTAAATTTATTAAACCTTTTTATTTGCAGCATTGACAGAGGATTTCAGGGAGTTATAAAAAGGCATGGATTCAAAGGAATGCCTGCTTCACATGGTGTCACAAAAACCCATCGCAGGGGTGGCAACATAGGTGGTGGTGGTGAAAAAGGTAGAGTTTGGCCAGGAACTAAAATGCCTGGTCACATGGGAAACCGATATAGGATTTTGAAAGGTCTAAAAATCTGGCGAATTAATACAAAATATAATGTGCTTTATGTGTCAGGACAGGGTATAGCAGGTGCAACGAACTCCATAGTCACCATTTATGACACTGTGCTACCTCTACGACAACCCACAAAACCCCTGCCTGTACCTACTTTATTATCAACAGATAATATTGATATTACCGAGGATATTTACGATGAGCAAGTGCATAGATTTGATGATCCTACCATTACATTTAATGAGGAATAGTATACAGACTTTCTAATTGTAACATAGGTTGTAAAAAACTTTTGAAATATAAAATAAAATAACCAATCATATTTAATTTAGAAAGATTAATAAATGTAGGGTAAAGAAACTTATTGATGTGTGTGTATGTATAATACAATTTATTCCAACATGAGCAATTTATTTACAGTAATGGATTATAATGAATTATAAGTTACAAAGGGTAAAGAATTATTCAAAAGACGACTTATTTAAATTGTCCTGAGTTAGGTCCAAGCAAACCATTTCCTTGCTTAGAAGCAGCTCTTGAAGGTGCAAACCCAAGTAGTTTTTGAATGTTTTGTCTTATCGACATTGTACATAATATATACAGGAAGATAAATGAGCATTCAGTGTAATCATCTCCAGGCAAGTTCCTATGGCTTAACCCTTGAATCCAAGTGAGAGGTACAAATGGTAATCTAGCTACAACTCTCCCATCGAAAATGCTGTTGAACATACTTAGTAACGCCGTAAACGCAAAACCAATGGCAAACATAGACTTCATTTTAACTAATGATAAGTCTCGGTTGTTATTTTTCAGCCGTTCCTCCTCCCTTTCAATTTTTTTCTTGTGCTGTTTATCCAGTGAATCCCCATGAGCTTCTTTTCGTTTCTCAACTGGAATTAACATTGCTTGTTACTAATTAATTCGTCTACATTTTACACTCATGTTGTCTATTGACTAGTATCATAACTCGGCACGTGTATTTGAAACTATAAATTTAATTAACTTACGTCTTTTACTCTGTTTTTCCACCTCAGTTTTCAATTTTTGATACTTTTCTGTTCTATATACCAATAACCATGTAAGCCCCTCTCCCAAAAAAGCTGTACATATTGATATAAATACAATAAGCAACGTGTCTGCCCACATTTTAATTCAAAAATAATTTAATTACCGACGAGTCTTTTACATCATCAATTAAGAAATGAATTTGTGAGGTTATGTTTTCACCAGATATGACAGCTCATCGGCATTCGAATTGGGGATTTTGGTTACTACATTGAATCAGGGGCAACACTACCCAGGTGGTATTGATAGAGGTACCCTCTATGGACAAGACCAAGTGATTTCTCATGTTACCGCCTTTGCTCAATCATCTGTCTTTGTTTATTTTACGTTTTGTTTTGTCTCTAGGGCATGAAAATAGTTGGCACCACTTACAGGTATCCGTTATTAACATCTGTAACTAAACAATATTCAAATACGAAATAATACTATCAACAGTGTTCAATGTGAAGCAATTTTAAGTTTTGTATTTCAAGATCAACTCTTAACCATTTACTTTAAAGGTAAAGTACAATTTAAAGCGATGTCGATTCCAACTACTCCTAGGACGCCCTATGGAATATCCAAAAGATTGGGAAAAGAAAACCATCCTCCTCAAACCCCAGAATGTTACAGACATGTTAGTGTAGAGACCCCTGGTTCCGCGAAACGAAGCAGCAGGGAAAATAAGGCGAGCAAATGTGATAAAGTCAGCAATTTACAAGTAGCTGTTCGAATAAGACCCATGAATATTCGAGAGCTTAGTTGCGTAGGAGTCTACAACATGGTCAACATCGACAAGGATAAAACTACAATAAGCATAAATACTAGCACTAATAATTTGGATCATATGTTCCAGTATGATCACGTATTTTGGTCTTGTGATGAAACAAGTCAAGATTATGATGGTCAAGAAGACGTTTACTTTGCAATAGGAGAGCCTTTACTTGATAATGCTTTTCGAGGATACAATGCTTGCTTATTTGCCTATGGTCAGACTGGATCAGGGAAGAGTTACAGCATGATGGGGCAAAATTTTGGAGATATCATCGACATTGATGTGAATGCAGGTAAGATTATATACATCTATTTAATTGCAATTTTAACAAATCTGTATCTTGTACCAATTAATATTCGGACTCGGTTTTACATTGGCCTCTATAGGGTTTCTTCTGTAAACTGCATACATTTGAACTAAACTCTGTTCAGAAACCAGTAGATAGTTTAAATACTCTCTTTATATCTGATATACAGCCTGTTTCAGAATTAAGTTACAAAATTTAAAGGGATGTATATATAAGAAATAATAAGTGATAGGTTTATGTTTGCATTTTGAGGCATAATTAGTAACTGAGATATTAATTACATGTACATGTTAAGAGCCACTGGCGGTATTCCCTAATACATTGTTGGTGGAAGACGGTCGAATTTTTTTGCTATTTCAAAGAATTCCCTTCTTGTCTACACTTAATGCAGCTGGACTCGAACAGACGAAATAATAAAAAACCTTGTTGAAAAGGAATACAGACATGCGAAAAAAGTTAATAGTCTATTAAATTTCAATCGAAGAGGAAAAACAAGGAGCAAATGTGTGGTCAATTTTTAACTAATATTTTCATTTCAATGTATTTTATTCATTATTTACGATTATGCTAGTTCGCTAAACTAGAAAGGTATAAGCTTTATTCAAAGAATGACGTTTTTGTTAACATGTAAATCTGTTAAATACGAAATAAGAAAGAAATGTTCTTTTTATAGTGGCTAAAATCATATAAATGATTAAAGCGCTGACTAGGCTAGTTTAAAACCTACAAAAAAAAACAGCAGAATAAATTACAACCATAGCGGGAAGAGAAGCTCCACTTGTTTACTAGGGATTTTATTTGATTCGATATGTTAAATGCAACGCCAGCTAATAAGGTATTCAATTTATAACTATTTTACAATGTACTTAATTTGATATTTAACAATTTTTGCATTCTATGTATAATTATTATAGTTTATTTGAAGTTATTTACGTTCCCGGCCCCTCAAATCATTTGCCCCTTCTGTCGATATCTGTTAAACCGGGTCACAAATTTATTCTTGTGCATTGAATTTAAGTCACTTTAGATTTAAATGTAAAGAAGTAAAATAAATCCAATTTGTTATTAACAAACAGGTATTATTGCAATTTTGCACTGACTAATTTTCATTTTACAAATATAAATTAGTTTGTGATGCACAATTTAATTACCTTTCTTGGGGCGGAAAATGTTAACGTAAAGTGAAATTTTCGCATGGTCATGCACTGTCTTCTGCAACGGGCCTGAATATAATTTAACTTTAATGATTGTTTATGTTCTTTTTTCTAATTCTATTTCATAAGGAAGATTTTGCAGTCAAGAACAAGTTTGTGATGTATGATGTAATCGTTTTACTTGCGGCAGAAGATGCGAAACAAACTTTTTTTGAGGTCACTTTCTGTTTTAAATGATTCGAAAAAATGCGGAGCTATAAAATTTGACTTCAATGATTGTTTATGTTCTTTTTCTGTTTCTTGTTTAATAAGGCCAGTTTTGTATTCATGAAAAAATTTAATCTCGAGGTTTTGAAAAATCTAACGATGTATTTGATTGTGATGCTATTACTTTTATAGCAATAACGGTGCCGTTGTGTCTGCATAATATTCTTTAATCCAGCATGGTCTATTGGCATCATTTCAATTATGCCAGGAGTCCCAAATTAGCCAAATTTTTAACATTTTTATTTATACTTAGAAAATACCAGGTCATGGTTACATTGGAATTGTTACAGAACTAATTTCCAATATTTAACTCACACTGTAAGAATGCCAATGTTATGAAGACCTGGTATTTTCTAAGTATAAATAAAAAATTTGAAAATTTGGCATAATTGAAATGATGCCGTTAGACCATGTTGGATTAAAGAATAAGATGCAGGCACAACAGCACCTTAATCTCTATAAAAATATAATATCACAATCAAAACAAAACATTAGATCCATCATAATCACGAGATAAAATTATTTCACGAACACAAAACCTTCCTAATATCACAGACAGAAAAAAAACATAAACAACCATTTAAGTAAAATTTAATTCAAGCACGTTGTTTTTTAAATTGGAGATCGAACGTGACCTCTAAAGAATATCGCTTTATATTACCGCTGCAAGAAGAGTGGTTACATCATACATCACAAACTAAACAATAACTTTATTCTCGACATTTTTTATCATTAAAATTCGATGGCTATTTAAATATCATGAACTACAGTCAATTTCTATCACAATTAATAGTACACATTCATGTTATTGCAATAACAGAAAAACATGCACCGCTCCTGTTGCGTCTGTGGTTGTAAATTTATTGCGCTTTGTGTTTTTTGATGAGCATCCATTATAAAGGCATTATTTTGAATTTTTACTTCACCCATTTTAATTTTATATCAAATCTCAGCATTCCCGTGTGATTCATCTGAATTCTTTCACCAGCATTGGTACTAATTTAGTAAAGCCCTTCAAAAATCTATGCGGTGGAGCACCAATTATCTAGCTATAGTATATGGCCTTATGCATTATATTTAATCAACAGAGCCAGAAAATTCAAAAATTTGATATTCTTCATTATTGATAATAGTAGTTCCATATATCATTTCGCAGTCGCAAATGATGAAAAATAGTATGCCAAAGAGTCGTCTTACATATAATTGAAAGGCTAATCTTCCTTTGAAGTGTGCTAAACTTTCGAAAATGTAAACATTATTATAGGGTTGAAAGACCTTTTTGAATATTTTCCACAAATGGTCCAATATTGGATTTTGTGATTGGACTGTAAATACTGTGAACGTGCCTAATGTAATCATCTTATTTTTTCCAGGAATAATCCCTCGATTTTGTAAAAGCCTATTTGCTCGCCTGTCAGAATTAGGCCCTACTTCAACATCAACTGTAGAAATAAGTTACTTTGAAATATATAATGAAAAAATTCACAATTTATTGGCATCAACACCTGCTTTAAACAGGCAGCCATTAAAAGTTAGAGAACATCCAGTATGGGGGCCTTATGTAGTAGATTTGACTGTGCATACAGTTAAAAATTATAAAGAATTAAGAAACTTTTTAATGATTGGCAATAAAAATCGAGCAACTGCAGCCACGTCAATGAATGATAACTCCTCAAGGTCCCACAGCATATTTACCATAGAAATAAGTTTATCAGATGAGGATGATGACTCGATTCCTTGCCGAAGAAGTAAAATAAGCTTAGTAGATTTAGCTGGAAGTGAACGGTTAAACAATGTCGGACAGAGTGAAGAACGAATCAAACAGGGTGTCAGCATAAATAAATCGTTATTGACTTTACGGAAGGTTATTACTGCTTTATCTGAAAAGGGGAACCAATTTGTGCCATATCGAGAATCTGTTTTAACTTGGCTATTACGAGTAAGTTTAAAAGATTATTTGCTTCGTTGGTGGATATTCTTATTATAAATGTATATTTATAACTAGTTCTTCAATTTGTACATTACTTTTTTTCTAGGAAAGCCTGGGTGGCAATTCTTTAACTTGCATGTTGGCTACTATTACACCAGCAAGTAGCCATAGTGAAGAAACTTTAGCAACTTTAAGGTATGCTTGCCAAGCAAGAGCCATTATTAACCGTGCTTGCATCAATGAAAATCCTAATGACCGTCTCATAAGGGAACTAAGGGCAGAGGTGGGGCGATTGCGAGCTTTACGTTTAGATTATGAAAGGAGTTCTATAGGATCTCTGCCTCATATTAATACATCAACTGAATATGAGCTAGAATTGGAAGATCTTAGGCATAAGTTATCTGATAAAGAAAGAGAACTTTTAGAAGCACAAACAAGCTGGGAGCAAAGGTAATTTATATTAGCATTAAGAAATTAAATTGAATGCCAGATCATAAATATAACTTCACAATATTCTAACAGTAAAATTAGTCTCTTATATTAAGTAAGCATGTTTTAATAAAGAGTGTATAATTTGAAGGTTTATGGAGACTAGAAGACAACAATTGGAAGAATTAGCGGAAGCAGAAAGGCGAAAGGAAGAATTGGAATCACATGTAAGAGTGTTATCAAAATTTGAAGAGGAAGTTCACATCTCCCCATATCGAAGTGATTTTTTAAAAGAAGTAGAAAATGTTTTACATGAGGACAAAAAGAAAACGTCAGTGATGAGCAAGTCATTCATCACTGAATCGATGAATCAAATTTTCGATTTGTTGGGTGGTTTACGACCTGTTGTTGATAATAATAGTGATGAAAATGTCGTTTTAAGTTTTGCTAAAGCCAATAAGGCATTACAAGCGTTTGAAGCTGCTTTAAATTCAAGTGTGAAAACAAACCAAAAAACTGTAACTTTTAAATTGTAAATTACAAAAGGTTTATCTATTCATAGATTTAAAGTTTTTTAGTTCAATTTTATTAAATTACGACATTTTATGATCTCGAATACTGTGGTTTTAAGTCTGAAGTAACATATTTTAGTAAATTTTACTTCTTCTGTACAGCAAGTTGAAAATACTTGTTTTAAATTTATGTATATAATTTGTAAAATTGTGATTTTACTAGACTAGTTTAGTTTGTTTTATAGTACCCATAATTTTTGTACTATTTTGTAACTTATTAAACTAAGCATATATGCATATTGTTGTATACATTGTTGTGAAAAAAGGTCAAAATATAATTATTTAAATATTTCCTTCATTATTTATATAAATAAACATTTATGTTTATTCCAAAAAGTTTTTGATGCGGGATTTAATTTGAGTATTAAATTTTACATACATGGTGTAGATGTAGTCACCAGCTAGATCCAAGACATTAGATAGATCACTAGAACAACTTGGTTTAGAACAGCAAACAGATCTGTGCAACACAACATTAAATAAAGACAAGAAAAAAAATTAAGAGTGTTGTCAGCGTTTCTAAGAATAAAATACAACCTTGGGTTTCAATGGATTTGGCTATAATAAATCCATTATTCTAACTGTTAATTTCATCACTGAAATAGAGAGAAAAAATGTCAGAACTTTTTACTACATACAGTATACATTATTTATATACCATATTTTATTGGTTTGGTGGTCGATTTATGATTAAACCACTATCTAGTAGGTTAAAATGTTTAATTAGCTGTTATTCTTTACGGTTTCGCTTCATAATTGAAGTGTCATTTCTTTTTAATTCACATTAATGTAAATTAATAAGAAAAATCACTTCTAACGAAGTGAAACTGTAAAGAATATCAGCTAATTAAACATCTTAAGCTACTAGATACCTTTTAATCATAAATCTACCACTAAAAAAATATAAATGAATATTTTCCTGAAACATTGTATCAAATTTAAGATTTTCTTTTTAGACAAGCAATCAATCATTATTAGTTTTCGAATTGAAAAGATACAAAACATCTTTTATTAGCAGCTCTAGTTTTCTATTTTCTCCAAATTATTCAAATGCAATGAAAAGACGTAATTTTAGTCACGCAAAAAAAACTGCAGACAACTGCTAATTATTATTATGTATTAAATTTCAGGATGTTAGATCATTTCTATATGCCAGTATAGAAATATTTTTAAAATTGCAAATTAAAAGAATTTCTGCCTGCTTCTTTAATTTAATGAGTTGAATTTGTTTTGTATGCCTTCTAATGCATATTGTATTATCAATTGGGATTGTCCGGTTTTATTGATTTTCAAATTCATAAATATAACAGTTTTTATTTTCATTAATTAAAAAAGCAAATTAAATGATGTCATACAAATGTGGGTATTTTATTTTCTATTATAAATTACATTAATCACTTGCTTCTTCATCACTATCTCCTTCATTACCGGCATCATCTTCCTCATCACTGAAATCAAAATCAGAAAAATCTTCATTTCCTTTATTGAGTTTCAAGGTATTTAATTTTGCTAGCAAATCATCTTTAGTCACTTGTTTTTCTTGAGGGACTTCCGAAGCCGCATCTTCTTTTTGTTTCTTGTTCATGTATCTAATAAAAGTTCTCCTTTTTCGCTCTGGCAAAGTCTGCAACAATTGTTGCAACTCGTTATCCAATTTAACTTGCTCTTGTTTACTTGGAATGCTTTGAATGATTTCCTTGGATTGGCAACATTTTGTGCATAATTTTAATTTTTGCCCACAGTCTGTACACATAACATGATAAGCTTTCTTCACTGTCTTTTGGTTGCATTTCACGCACGTTTTTGGCTGAGTTAATGGCTTGTATTTTTTATATTTAATTTTCCATTCTATTATTTCCTTGCATCTGCTGCATACATCACTTACATGGATACTGTTGATGAATTTGGTTTTGTGGCTTGTATCGTGGAGATTATTTTTAAATGCCGTTTTATTTTTGTATTTTTGAGGTCTGCTTCTTGCGGTATTGCCTCTTTGAGAAGACATAGTCCTAAGAAATAACAAATAATTACAATTAAATCATTATAATAAGTACTATTTTTTTTGAGTTGTTCAGCATACAATAATCTAGCAGATCCTCACTTTCCATTCTGTTAGATTTGAAGTCTCCAAAAAGATCAAATCTGACCTAGCAAACTACTGCCTTTACAGCCAGCCATACCAATAATACAACCTACGTCTTTTGAAATGTAAATGAACTGTATCAAATTGTGTATTCATCCATTTTGTCTAAAGAAACCCAAAACTTGTAAATATTCGACACATTTTTAGTTACAATGTTGGTAAAATAACAAATGATGAATATAAATCAAAGTTTTATGAATAAGCAGAGACTAGAGCTAGATGGGATTTCATAATTTTACACCTTTTTGATTAGACTAGATTAACTAAGGAGTTATTTTTATTAATGACCCTCAACACACACAACAAAGTAACTCTTTACTAAAAACACGGTTACAATTATGTCCGCATTTTGATGAACAAAAGAGTGTCACCACATAATAAGACTTCATTGATCAGATTGAGTACTCACAACAGCACAAAAAATTTAAACAGAAGGTCAAATTGTGAAATGGAAAGATTGGCGAAAGTAGTATAAAATAGTAGCACATATATTTAGATACATACTTCTACAGCTTAACAACATGAAAGTACGCAAATAATCTAACATTTACAGATAAAAGAAATCCACTCCGGTTGATGTATTTTATTACTTATATTATCATCGTGCAGTTCCGTTGTCTCCAATACCAGTGGAGTCTTTTACTGGTGTTTTTAAAATACTATCTCTATTCCCAACTAACAATCTTGTTTCAATTTCTTTGTGTTTCTGCGAGATACCTTCTACAACCTGCTCTAATTTGATGTATTCAGAATTTAACAAGTCCATTTCTTTTTCATTGCCAGACATTAAAGACGTGACGGCTTGATAAAATACCATCTGTCCGACTTTTTGTACGAGCAGCTCATACTTATTGAATTCCATTTTTAGGTCATCTGCTTGTACCCGATATTTAGTCAACTCATCCCAGTGCTCTCCCAGAGGGCCTAATTCCATACATCGCTTAGTAATTTCGATCTGTTTTTCTAATGTAGCCGTATACTCCCTGTTTATTTCCAGCATGCAAATGTTCAAGGTATGCATTAGATCTATCAGAGCTTCCACATTTTTATGGCAAGCAGTTTTAACTTCTTCTGTTAAACGACTTTCAGAAAACATATTTGTAAGATCATCAGAGTCCGCTTTGTGTGTGAATTTGTTTAAAAGATTAAAACCAGAGCTGAAGACGAAGCATTTTGTGAAGTTTCTTGTTATGAATGATGCTGGAGCTCGATTAGTCAGAAGTGGTCGAATTTTTTTGAAGAAAAATTGCCTAAATTGGTTGGGTTGGACGAAGACTTTCCACATTATTAATTTAAAAAGTTACTGTTTAAAAATGGTAAGTTGACAATTTGAAATTTTGATGTTGACTGAAATTGCATTTGTTAGCAGAGCACATAACCTTACAAGTACCAGCACTTTTTTCCCAAGAGTTTCTAAGCAGATTTCTTTGCATTGCAATAGATGAGGATTGTGATAAATGAAGAAAGGTGTTTATATTCATGAAAGAGTCAAAATCTTACCCTTTTCTCAAATAAGAAACACTATTTAAAGTAGGGAATTTTGGTTAAAAGCAGGCTGTGCAAGGTTCGACCATGTGCACAAACAAAGATGGTCTTATACAGGTAATACATGTGTAAGTATTTTATCCTTTTCGTTTCGCTATATTCTAAAAAGACAAAATGAAATATATTTTTATTTAGTGATAACATTGGTAAGTCTGATTTTAAATCATATTAATAAAAAGAAAACGATATACAGTGCATCCTTATTATAAGGTTTCTAACGTAAAAATAAAAATACTAACAATGTAAAGAATCTAACTATTAAATTCTGTATTTACCATTATTTTTGGCTTTATTAAATTTTAATTTAAAAACTATCATTAGTCTTATTAAGCCATAAGTTTTTTACACACACTTCCTCTCCGGTAGGCCCATAGGAATTGAACCACTTAATTGCATCTTTATACATTTTGGTACCTCCAGAGCTATGTAAAAGAGTACAAACTCTGCACCAAAAATGCGTGTTTATAAACTGACCCGTTCCTTTCCAACTAAAATACCAATTATATAAATTATCATTTTTATCGAGAATATGAAGATAAGTGGCTAGTGCTTTAGGACTAGAAAAATCTTCAACATGAATGTAAGATCTTTGTGGAAGTACGGCTTCATAATCATCTGGATGTGCACCCATCACGATGGGAAGGATGTCGTAGTTAAAAGCGTTGCGGTATAATTTTTCTGTGATGTAATCTCGACAATTTGCATTTTCGAAGGAAAGATAAAACTTATAATCTCGCCTTAATATCTTAAAACATCTTTCATCTTTGAACGGGCATTTAAAACGACCGCACACTCCATAAACATCTACTTGTATATATTTTGCTAATTCCTTTACGTAACTGAATCGTCGATTTTTGGCTTTGCAATTTGATACAAACCAAGCTACTTTCTTTGTTTTATTAGCAGCATAGTTTTTCTTTTGCGGCTTAAATTTGATTAGTTCGTCATAATAAACCCATTTTTCATAAGGAGTAACGATGTCGCTATCTCTTCTATAAGTTGCAGTCCAGTTGACCTCCAACTGATAATTTCTAATTATATGGGTGTGAAAAGGACATTCAAGTTGGTATAAAATCCAAATTTGATTTTTAGGTCGATATGGGATATGTAATGTAGAAAAGACTTCTTGGTATATTATAGCATCAACATCATAAAAATACCAATCGTCTTGAATTATTTTACATTGGCTAATTGGACATTCCGAAAACACTGTTGAATGAATATTGCCCATTCCTATAATCAAAATGGTTTTTATTGGCGAATTGAGATCGTAGCTTTGTGGAATATAAAGCAGTTGATCCACAATTCGATCGCTTATAGAATTAACATCAGAGAATAATGCATTTGCATTTTGTTTATTTGATGGTAATTTTAAGACACCTTTAGGAATCTGAGTGGCAAATTTGATATTATAGTTCTCAATTTCTTCTAAATCCGACAGAAAAGCATTAACGGACTCTTCTGCTTTGTTCCATTTTTTCAATTGGTTTACAATAAAAACTATTAAAACTATGTAAATGACAAAGCTTAAAAGGCAAAGCTTTTTACCTAAAAATAGTAGATTTAAATAATGTGCTTTGAATTTTCCACAAAGTACTTACTGATTTTACCCATTCGAAACTTCTTAACAACTGCATCGTAAGGAATAGCTAAGTTTTTATTTTGAACTTCAGTTACATAGCTCAAGACAGGCCTATGCAACATCGTTCATGTTCTTTAGCACCTACATTAAGACTTAAACGTGACATTTTACAACTGTCGTTACTATAGGAACAGAAATTTGAATTTTTCTGTTTACTATTTCTAGCTCCTCCATCTCGGAGCAACTTTAAGTAATCTATTTTTCTATAAGCTGATAACAGCAAGGTTTAGAAATAGGAAAAATACTCTCACATGACTATTGGAGTCCCGTATTCTGCACGTTTTTCAAAAATGCTTTGATTCAGATAAAATTTACACTTTTATATGAAACGGACATAATTAAAATATATATTTGGAAAAAGTAAACCATTATTTATTTCAATTGCTAAAATATTACTCCAACTGCTTAATAAAATTTTAATTTTCTCCATTATCATAACTTATCCGAACCATCTTAATTAGCTTTGCTGCCTTCGTTTTTATACTGCTTTAATTTTGAGTTCTTGTCTGAAAGCTTCGTTTCTGATTCTGCCCAGTCTGTATAGACGCTATAACCTTGTTAACGCTGGCAAGATGTTTCTATATTCTCCCATACTATTGTTACGTGGGTGGCCACAAGTTCTATGAACAAAATGAAGCCTAGCGTTTTAACGGATTTAATAATAATAAACCCTGTTAAATAGTAAAAAATGACATTCGTTGCTGTAAATATCATCATTACTGATGTTTGTGTGTTAAATATGACTGGACGCATCGTACCGCAACAACAACTAGTTCGGGAATGCGATTCCCAGGGTCGTGAAAATCGCAACGTTCACCACCATTACACTATGCAAAGGTAAGAAAAACCTTTTTATATAAGAAGATGCAAGAAAGACATGAAAGAAGAGTCGGTTCAAGCCGAGGAACTTAGTGGAGCATTAATAGAACTAATGGAGCATAAATACATGTAAATAGTTCGATAAATAGTTACTTTGTAAATAATGTAAATAGTTAGTACTACAATTAGATAAATATGCGGCATCTTTATACTAGATTAGCCAAACAATCGCTGGAAATCATAATACTATTTTTGCGGTTGTCATTTCTGCGTTAAATTCATTCAGAATTACATTGACGCAGGCTGAAAAATTGTTTCAATTACATAGCAACTGCACACTAAGATTGTAAATGTAAGTAAAACATTATCAGCTGTAAATAGCCAAAATACTAGATATTTATTCTAATTATCTTCAAAGGTTGTTTTAATTAACAGATTTACAAACGTTATGTTAATACGTCTTTAAACAGAAGACATCTGAAAAGGGTCAATAAATAAAACGACCATGAAAAAACTCAATAAATATTAAAATCAATCACAACATATGATCTAACAAGTAAATAAAAAGAAAATGACAAAAAATGGTGTGCGTTTCTATGTATCTACGTTCCTCCATGATTTCTGTGTACAGGTACCCGGTCCTCTCCACCATTCGTTGACATCCTCGTAGTGTTTTGGATAAGAAGGAGCATGCAGCATGGCACATAGTCTGCACCAAAAGTGCGTATTGATAAATTCACCCGTACCCTTCCACCGGAAGTACATATTGTACAATGTGTCGTCTTTGTCAAGCCTGTGGAGGTAAGTGGCCAGTTCAGCCGGACTAGAAAATTCATCCACATGTATATAGGAACCATAAGGTACGCTTCTTTCGTAATCCTCTGGACGAGCACCCATCACAATTGGTAAAACATTATGTCCCAAACCGTTCACATACAACTTTTCTGTAATATAATCACGGCAGTTCGAATTTTCAAATGCTAAATAAAATTTGTAATCACGGTCTAAAAGTTCAAAACATCGACTACTGTCAGAACGGGAACACTTTAATGGGCCGCAAGACCCATAAATGTCGACTTGTATATGTTTTCCCAATTCTCTAGCGTAAGCAAGTCGAGCATTGCGCGCACCACAATTTGACACAAACCAAGCTACTTTTTTCGTCTTGTTGGCTGCATAGTTGCGATTTTGGGCCTTATACCGCATCTAAGAACAAAAATCAAAAATTAGGCACTAAGACTTTAGTACTTTTAATATTTTAAATATTGTGGCAATAATTTATTAAGCGAAAAAGCTTATATATTGCACATGCAAAACTATCGCTTCATATTCGGTGAGTCGTGACTGATGGTCATCTAATCTTGGTTTTCCTTAGATAAAGTTATACTTCTAAGGAATATTCAATAAATCGAAGATGTGCGTTTTAATGCACTGAATATTTATGCATAATATGTTTTGTCAAATAGCGTATCTTCGAATTTGCATACACTATATATATTTTATACTGTCACATTTGATCTAAGGCTTGTCTTAGGGTCTCATAATATTTTACAGAATAATATACCTTGTCGTCATAATAGACCCATTTTTCATAAGGTGCGACGATATCACTATCCCGCCTATAGGTGGAAGTCCAGTTAAAAACATCAGGAAACTTAACAGATTGAGTATGGTACGGACATTCGAGAAAATATATCATCCATACTTGCTTAAAAGGTCGTGGAACTCCAGGATGGATGAAGTGGTCTTTATATATAATGGCATCAGCGTCCACTGCTCTAGATTTATCGTCTGTTAATGTGCACCTATTCACAGGGCACCCATGAAATTCAAACGAACCTGATTTTCTGCCCCACTGACCTAAGCCATTGTAGGCTAATATTACTTTTTCTGGAGAATCATAACCTGAAATAAAGCATGGGGTATAGAAATATAATATGCATGAGGAGCTTTTCGTCATTTAAATTAATGAAAATGTATTTAATCAATTTATTCTAAGCCAGTATTTTTCAAATTTAATACGATAATAAAATTGTATTTGAATGTTTCTGTTCTATACATTATTTAAATACAACTTTAGTTTTAAAATGTATTCACGCATTCAACGTTTCAAGAGACCTCCACTTGTTGACGAAGGTTAGACGGCGATATGAATTATGAAAATTATATTAAGTGTAGCAGAAAAGCTAACTTCAAGACACCAATCTATTTTGATTTCGCAGAACTTTATTTACCTTGATTTTCAACGTTGGATATAGAGACGAAATTGATCTTTCCAAAGATATTGGATGTTTTGAGTATTTGTAGAATGGTTTATTTTATAATGGCATCCTAGAAATTTGATTCAAAATAAAGCTCAAACGACGGTAGGAGAAGTGAAAACTGAACCGCTTTTGGTTCGTTTGTAATGCGACCTTCTTTAACAATTTCTCAAAGGATTCATGTGGAATGCTTATATACCTGCAAGGGAAGCTGTTTCAGGTTCAATCATATTGGAAGAGCGTGACAATAGAAACTTGCGCTTTTTGCGAAATTGGATTGGTTTGAAGGGGATTTAGACAAAAGTCGTATTAATAAAGACTACATGAAAGTGGACTAACTTTAAAACAGGGGGAGCAATGTTCACAGTTCCGAAATCATGTCTAGATTTTCTCGTGCAATATGAAAAACTATTAGATTTACATCAAGAAATTATAAAAAAATTGCAAAAGAGAGCGCAGATTATCAAGTTTTTTCAAAGTAATACTGATTTTATACTTCTATAAAGACAGTGCAAGTTAGTTAAAATTTTTTAAGACGTCGAAAATATTGTTATTGTCCATTATCTTTGATTTATGCACTATTAAATTACAGTATTTTATTTAAAATTGAATAGTTTTTATTAACTTAATATTAGTATTTTCGCTGAATACATATAACTTTGGAACAACTTCACTTGTCAATAACGAGTCATTAACTTTGAGATTCTTTCTTATCCTAGCATACATTCACCGTATCTTTCCTTGTAAAGATAATAAGTGAAGACTTACTAAATCAACAAAGGCTTCATATCTAGCCGTGTCTCATTTATCAAAAAATAATTTCCCGACCCCAACTACAAGTAGGAACGTTGCTAAGAAATGTTTCTGTATAGATATGCGCGCATAATTTATAATCTCGTAAATTCCCTCTTACTCCAAGCATTAATTTAACATTCAGGATAGATTATCGGCCTTCTCTACAGAGTAAAGGCATTATAAGTTCATACTTAATTCAGATGCCAGCTTTCGAGCACCAGACGGGGAAGGTTTTCTTATGCATTTTCTAAAAGCGTTTGGGTTTTATGACTTGTAAGGTTCGTGTGCAGCCTGTGTGATGAAGTTGAAATAAAATCAAAATTCGTAGGTATACAATATTTGACCTACGTGAATACTGTGTCGAATATAAAATGTTATCAATTTTCCGCTTTAAAACCACAAAATACGTTTGTGAAGCAAACTCTGTAAACTGATAATAGCAGGAAGTTACTCGTAGTTCGTGGTATGACTAAAATTTAATATTCAGGTCGAAAGAAAACAACTTACGTGAAAAGTAATTTAGATTTGTATCTGAAGCTCCTGAAACACGTTTTATTGACTAAAATAAATAGCTTTAGAAAGAGTAACACGTAGATTATGAAATAAATATCGTAAAGCGTAGACGATATCGCGTGCTACCACATTAGTTATAGATTTTTTTATATTTACTCTGTAGTAGCATTAATGGGGTTCTATATTTGAACTCGCTGTATATATAAACTTCTGCCGATAGCAGTTAATTTGGTTTGATTTAATGATCATTGTTAATAAGTGATTACGCTATTAGTATGCGAGAGCACGATTCTTTTCACACAATTATGTTTGACTTTCTCAAAATACTGGTTTAAATCTAATAAAGGGAGAAAGCAGTTGTCGTAGCCAAATATTGAATTAAGTTAAGTAAAGATGTGCGTACCTTCATAGTCTTCCGGAACGTACATGAGCTGCTCTATAATTCGGTCCCCGCTATCCTGGTCCGGAAAAAGTGGTGACAATTTTCTCGCATTTGATGGATACTCATTTCCACCTATGAAATTTTCAACTAAGCTATTTAAATCTTTAGTAAAAAAAGCAAATTTCCTAGAGCTACGCATTTAATGACAAAATCATTGTTTACCTGAGAAAAACCATCGTTTTCCAGGAGGATTCTTAGAAGGTGCAAGTGTAGGTATTTTCGTGGCTTTTGTAACCTCTGGTATAGTATTGTCAGGTGTTGGAATATTGAAGAGGTGTGATTGGGCCGAAGGGCTTTGAGGGGGTAGCCAAGGCCATTTTTGATGAACGGATACTAAAAGTAACAGGCCTCCGCAGCACAGCAAGCACAAGAAAGTCCTGCGCAGCGACAGACGCGGAGGCATCTTCAGTCCGCCATTATCTATGGAAAATAGGAAAAATGCCGCTGCACGTAAATTTATGGTTGTCTTATTAATGCAGTCATTAAACAAAAATATAGTATAGAATACTTTACTACGTTGCCTGTAACTGTCGACACAGCACTATCAGTTAAAAAAATTTAGTTTTGCAGCCATGAAGTATGAACTTCAGTATTTTTAACGAGTGTTTCTCGCTCTTATCATTTTGTAGATATTTATACTGTATTTACTTAATAATATTTGTTTTATATACATTTAATATCAGTTAATACCAGTCTCGTGCAATTTTTGGTATTTATCTTTTAAATCATGTAAAAATTTCAGAAAAAGTTTGCAATCATATTAATAATGAATAAAAATAGCTTAACAACATAAACCGAAGCTATTTAAAATAAACAATTGATTTTCAAACAAAACGTATTATAAATGTGTCCTGTTTATTTTACTGGGTTATTCAAAGAATAGTTTATGTACTCACATTAGTTACGTGTTCACTATTTTCAAGTAATCCCATATCAGTTTTGCAACTAATTTAGTTCAAGCATAGTGGCAACATATAAACTAAGTAGAAGGGCATGTATGTTAGGTATATGTATAGAATTTGCAAAAAAATCTTAATGTTTGTACTGATAAAAGATAACATATACACATGAATTTCTGTATTCATATAAATACAAACACACCTTAGCAAATTTACGAGAATCTAATTACAACCTATTGTGGATACATTTTATTTAAAATAGTAAGAGTTGAACTTTAATTTAATTTTTTTGACCTTACTTAACATTGTTTTTACTGTTTTATGTTGTGGGAAATATTTAACCACAACGCATGTGTAGCAAAATTTATTATTTAAAATTGCTTTGTCACAATAGTGTCGAGCAGGTATATCATTCTTTATATTCTAAATATCTCAGCTCGTTTTCTTAAGTGAGTCAAAATGTCTAAGTGGAATCGGTTGTGTTATTGTCCTAGCAGTACGCTATGTTATTAAAAAACAAAAAAGTTATGACCAGGGACTCCGCAACGCGCCAATGAAACCTTAATAAATTTCAAATATTTATGATGGATATTTCATATAGCAACTGGTCTTTCTAAAACACTTCATGCAAAATCATCTAATGCTATGAGATTTTCAGAATGCATGGAACGAAACTTTACGAAATGTTTCTCTAATTATCAAAAAACTTCTAGATTATGTGTGAAATAAATTCTTTGGCCAAAAGCACTCGTTTCTTACTTAATAAAGTGACCCTACGCCATAGTTCTAACGATAAATGAATTTGAAATAGAGCACTTTGTCCCGGATATCATTTCCTATAACACGTTTTCGTAGCACAATTAACGTGGAACAAGTATCATATATATATTATAATGTCTCGTCATTTGGATACCAATGTTCCAATATCGAAATTTTTTCCGAGCCTTGACCTTATCAATATCGAATAGGTCTAATTCTACGAAAACAATTGCAAATTACGAGTCTGGATCGATGCCTCGACAGCCTTTTAGTTCCCAATTTGTTAGAGTTTCACTATTTTCTATAAAAATTATAATTTTACATTTAAATGAAAACACTTATCAATTAGAATATTTCAACAGCATAAAACTCCATTTCCTGCACTCAGACGTCTGAACATGCTACTTTTATTGTTTATGTAGCTCAATTTCAAAAGAGATTAACAACTATTATTTTAAAGACAGTAAGGGATAAAATCTGTACAGGGTAATGCCTGCTTACATTGAGTAGCCGACCTAATTCCAAAAACGTTATTTTACAGCGACACAGCAACTATGCACTGAACGGATAGAGTATTTTTCGTTTGACAAAAAGTGAAACTATGCTGCTCAATTAAAACTAAAATGCATATGATAAAAATAGCGATATAACAAAACATATCTTGCAATAAGCTTTCAGATAAGATTTTTAAGAAAAAAGACAATAATATGCAGAAAAGTCTATTTGTTGCTTAAATACAATTAATCTCGTAAATGTAAGCCAATTTACAATAAGCACCATAATGTTAGCTATATTAAATTTTGTGGTTTCCCTCAAAGAAAACCGTTCTATACGTCAATAATTATTGCAAAATTATTCGCCGATCAGCTCGGTACACTCTATAAATAGCAACAATATGATAAGTCGTTACAGTAATGAATTGAACATTTTATGCAATTCTATCCTTGACATAGAACCGATGAACTTTGAAAAAAGGCTTCTTTATCAGTTCAAATGTATACTGTATGAAAATAGTAACGTTTTTTCACAAGGCGTTTTGCATTAACTCGCAAAGATATTTGCATATTTTTAATGTCTTTCATATTCTTATCAGTGTACATGTGGTTATGTAGAACATTATTAAAAATCCTTTTTAACGACTTAAAACTTAAAATTGCATGTATATTACCTTATGCTTTTCATGTAGAACACTTCTCGTCTTCCATTGCATCCAGAAAATTATGTTTTGAAATCGCTTACAAAATTTTATGGAAATTGCGCGTTCTGCTTGCATAAGTACCTTTGTAAAGCGCGAACTCAACACTAACTAAAGCTATAGCAGCAAATCGTTAAAAATATTGTTATCAACTTTACTATTATCATTATTCAGAACAGTATAAATAATTTTCATACGACCTTTGTTTACTGTTTTTTTTCATATTCGTGAAATTAGACGTTCATGTGGGCAATGTTTTGAAATATTGATATTTTTTGTTTATTTTACATTTAAATGAAAACACTTATCAATTAGAATATTTCAACAGCATAAAACTCCATTTCCTGCACTCAGACGTCTGAACATGCTACTTTTTTTGTTTATGTAGCTCAATTTCAAAAGAGATTAACTGCTATAAATTGCTTAGTACGCCAATATGTTTTGCTTGCTAACGAATTTGTGGCGTTGATTATATTTTATATGTGTACAGTTATCACATATAAAATATAATCAACGCTTAATAAATACCATTTTATTAATTAGTGTTATCGGCCCCAAAACCCGTTGACTTCGTCATTGAAAATAAAAATTTTACAAAAGTAACTTTATTGCAATTACAATTCCGACAAAATAATATTTTAATTTGCAATCTGATTATTCAATTAAATACTTTGTTAGAACACTTGTAACATGTATAATGCACAATATATTTTTTTCCTTGGCTATAATACACATAAAAATAGAAACAACCATTCAGCTCTTGTAGAATATTAGTAATTCTCCCCTCAACCAACGCAACCCCTCCCGACTTAAACATACAGGAGAAATTGCGTTGGTTGGACGGAAAACTACGTAAGAACAGCTCTATCTGTATCACGATACCAATTTTCAATAAAATCGAGTAATCAATACAGTAACTTACCAAATATTTATGAACGTTTTGCAAATATATCAGCTACATCCTTCACATGTGAACAACTTGGCGAATGCATATTATCACATGATCCGCATATGCATTTACGCTATGAAATCTTTCGGCACAAAAATGCAATAATAAAAATTATGACTGCGAAGCGTCATAACTTTCAGTGCATGCATACAAAAAACTCTCATTATGCAATGTGTTTATGATTTGAATTCATGTTAGCAAATCCGCCTCTATATATCTTATTTCTAACCAGACGTACAGATAATTAGATTTAAGCGGATATATTTCCACTTTTCCCGAATTAATATTACTGTTATTATAAATATTATTTTCAAAGTTGTACACATATTTATTTATAACAAGTAACCTTGCGGCTATTAAACATTATTATTTGGTTGTCTGAAAGGGACCAGGATAAAATATTGATAACTTTTTCATATTTCTGACGGAAAATTTATTTATTTAAATTTTGATCGTAAAAGCAACAATTTTCCATTCCAAAATAATCAAGCCAATTTTATTTCCGCAACAAAGGTACTTTTGTTTCCCTCGCAGTCAACTCTCTGTTTCCAAGGCACTTAAGATTAAGAGCCTCAATTTTCTTCATTCTGAAAGCTTTCAATTTCTAGAGAAAATTGCCAGATCGGCGAAAACATTTCATTAATATCAGATTTATACAAAAGCGTTGTGATTCTGAAGAAAGATAAAATGTTAAAGTTGAAGTTTAAAGCAATTCATTATCTCCCGATCAATAGCACATAACGAGACCTTATTTCCAGATTCAGCGGCTTAAATCTACAAGTTAGCTGTATTTTCACCAATAAAAGTTCAAAGACTGGCTTTTTTAAGTAATTTGTACCATGTCTTGATGAAGAAATGCATAAAGACCACTCGAGCCTCACCCACTTTGATTTAGGGAATTTACTCTTTCATAACAAAATATTTGCCTAAAATATTGATTAACCCGAAATTGTAAATAAATTTTCTACTTTATTGCTAAAATATCAGTCAAAGCCGCTTATTATTATTATGCAATTAAAATTTTATTATGTTGTGAATTTTACAGTTATTAATTAAACGCCAGCATAATAGCATTTTTCAAAATGCACACCCTAACTGAAAATAGCCCTTTATGACTTATTTTCGTGAATAAATTGCATATACAGACCTATATAGCAAGTTTAAAACAACAAGTGCTTAGTTTATAGGGAAAATAATAAGAAAAACAATAGTTTTTTGAAGTGAAGGAATGACTCACCGGTGTTCTGGGATTTGTAGCAGCATGACTGACAACCACCTTCTATGTAACAGCATCCACCGTACGCCTTCGGGATCGGAAAATCCATATCGGCGCCGAGGCGCAGACGCTTTGGCGCCTGGCCGACCGTCGACTTTCCATTTGCTAGTGTTTTGCTTTTCTACAATACTCCTTCCAAACTTAGGAGGGATATCCTTCGAGAAAAATACAATCATAAATAAGAGTTCATATATAAAGTCCGGATTCCAGAATTTTTATTCGCAAACTCCGGGCAATAAATATTTGAATGACACACTTCTACGTGAATTTTTTTAAAGGAATTCATAACAGATTTATGTGAATTTTCAGGGCAAATATGGTTGCTTCTTGTTTGCACTAGAGTAAATCTGCGCGATTTATATTAGCGGAAAAATGATTAATAATACCAAAATTATTTCATTTTCATTTTCACATTTATTTGAAGATGTTTATTGTCCTCCGCTGTCTAGATTTTTAAGATTCTTTTTTATGTGTACTACAGTACACTTGGAGTAGATGTTAGCATGTCTGTAAGTGTTATTTTATATGTGAACACAATACTTCAAAATTTAAGCGAGCTACATCAACTCAATTTGGTGTACAAATATTTTTTTAAAAAATACAGGACTAGTTCACCACTTTTCAGATAAACTTTGTCAGAAATCAGGTGATTAAAACGGGTTACTAAACAGTATTATTGATCGGACGCTTTTAAGAGGGTTTACCTATGTATGTATGGCTGTATTTGTGTGTATGTATGTATGTATTTATATATATATATA
>JAWQRO010000188.1:0-49901 GCA_033557835.1 Helochares maculicollis
TCTTATATATATATATATATATATATATATATATATATATTTGTGTGTGTGTGTGTGTATCGCGTATTTAATAAAATGATAAGAAATATTAGTTAAATATTGTTGTCAATATGAATGCATCGCCAAGAGCTTAAATTTTTCATGACACAATGTAAAATGTACGTGAATAAATAATAAAATTTCTATATCGATAATTCAGCTGTAAGATTAATATCTTACTACATACACATAACCTCTTGCAAACAAAAAGGTTTCGAATACAATTTTTGGACAAGTAGGTCTATTATACTCTTTAGTCGATAAAAAGATGTATTAGAGAAAAAATTGGTGAGACTCAGTGTGTGTATCTTGTTATGTAAAATTTTTTATAGGCTTCTAGTAATAATCCTACACAAACATATGTTATGACCTCGGGACCTTTTTTAATAACCACTGTGTGTATGTTTTCTGCAACGCTAGCACATTATACAATTCTAACATTACATTTGCTTTAGACAAAGAACAAGAGGGACATTTATTTCGACGCAAGAACCTCTGCTATTTTTTGAATTACGAGAAATTCAATACAGACAATTTAAACGGCAGACAATATGTTGGAGGGAATTTGGAAAAAATATTCGCCGGCCCTAAGAAGCTGAATCACGGGAAAGTCTAAGCATGTATTCGCTTTTGCTTCGTCAAACAGTCGAGCCTAAGAATGCAACTTATTTTCGCAAACAGTTGGTGTCAATAAACGTATTCACTATTTTGGTAAGATAATTAACAGGATTATGTCAATGGCAACAGTTGCATGGCTAAGCAACACATTCATACTATTGCATCTATCTTGGAATGCTTAATATCAGAAAATTATAGATGAATTGAATACCAACAAAATCGATATATGTACGTGCTATATCCGAGATAAAGACAAACGAAAACCAAATATTTCTCAAGCTTTAGGTAACTGGAAATATATTTTTATTTATATAGTTTTGCTAATTGTCTTAAACAATCCTCGACAGAAAGCACAGGTTTCTTGTAGAAAGCCTATAGATTTTTTTATATATCAACCCTCCAATCAAAATTTCCGTGCAACGATTTCACACGGCAACCTTACTGTAAGCGCCATTGCCATCGCGGTAACAATGACGGTAACTACGAATATAGTCCTTCCTCTGCGTCTTTCTTGACGCTACCGGACCAACTATATTAACTGTTTTCCTGGGCAACAAATTATGAAAATTATTTAACAGGGCGCGGACAGAAGAAAATATTGCACAACCATTAAATTTACCTCGAAAACCAGACCTTAGCTAGAACAAGAGATTTACATAAGGGAAATAATTTAATTAAATTTGCCGCATTGTAATAAATATTCCAGAGTGCATGTTACATCTGATTAAATTTTCATTTGCACATCGCTAATCTAAATCAAGAAACGCGACAATTCCGCAATTGTTATTTATTTAATTTTCATTTCTTAACATGAGGGCAAACCTGAACTGG
The DNA here is from genome assembly GCA_033557835.1 of Helochares maculicollis. Taxonomy (NCBI): domain Eukaryota; kingdom Metazoa; phylum Arthropoda; class Insecta; order Coleoptera; family Hydrophilidae; genus Helochares; species Helochares maculicollis. The sequence continues at coordinate 1,489 of JAWQRO010000188.1, forward strand.
CTTACCTGAACAATGTATTTTCCTAAACGGGACGCACTTTGTAGAAACGAACAAAATTTAAAGTAACTAGTTGATATTTAAAGTTGCAACAAGATAGCAATTTTTAGGCATCCCATATTTGGCTACGAAAACAAAAGATAATCATAACTCATAAAATGACAACAATGCAAACACAGAAAAATTTAAGTGAGCTCTGTGTACATTAAAGCGCAGGTATTTTGCTCACACTCCTTGTTTATTGTTTAAATACATCCTGTTTGCAAATATGATACAATGCTATAGGGAATTATTAATAGGTTATAAAAATTTTATCGCAGTAAATCGCCGTTTTTATATTCTAAAGTCGTCCCATCAAGCTGTTTTAGGCACAGCCAATATCTAATTTACATCGACAAGTTTTAGCAATTCTTATTGTTCTTTGATTCGCAAGACACCCGTGGGACAGAGGGGCGTTCGGGATTTTCGTCAACAAAACCGAGTAAATGCATCTTTCTCCAGAAATCCAAAAATAAAACATCCTTATCCAAGACAGGAACTCTAAAGATATATATTCCCATTTATTTAGTGCGTTTTGCGAAAAAAATATAATTATTTTGCACGCAATCATGCGGCATAATGCCGGGTATTACCCGGGCACTAACGGTCGATGCCTAATGCTCTCCATGGCTAACTATGACCATACTTTGTACAATCGATACGTTAATAATTCATCGAATGATGCATTATGTAACCGGGTGCAGAATTTTAACTGACACTTGATTAAACAATTCTTGATCCATGTGCAACCCTTAATTACAATCTGATGATAAATTTTAATGTAAATGTCAGGTGAAGGTTGCCGTTTCTTCGCCACCTTTAACCTATACACGATTACGGGATTATCAGACTTGTCTAAAATTGTAATGACCTTTAGCTGTTCGTGTGTGTGACTACTTAAACTATTCTTTTATGTGCGATTTTAAAGATAGAGCGATGGAAGGGGGTGATTCGATGAATTTTCAGTTCGCTAAATTTGGGGAGCTAGATAAGATAATTTGATAATAGTGTGTAATTTAACGGAACTACCTAAGTTATTCTTACTGCTGGCCACTGTGAATTTAGAAAGAGAGAACTCATCAATAATTTTCAGCGCGACTCTCTGTAATGATATAAAATTTTTCACCAAAGCACATTATTACCCAATTAAAAAATTAACCTACTTCAATAGAAAGTTTTTCGATTGCGGTAATAATTTCTATCAACACGGCTGCTTTTAATGATAGGCTATATTCAGAGAAAACTACTTCATCATTGACAAAAAAAGTCCTAAGCTATATACTTCCAGCAAAGTATCAACCGATTTAATGTTCTTTTGAATATTAACAATGCATCGAGTAGTTAGAATCAGTTTTCAATTGGGAAAAAGGGCACTATTTAATTAAATTATTATTTACAGAGCCAAGTGTTTGGCCAGCGCTGGATGTGATTTTTTAATACCCTAGTGATTGACAACTATTTTTGCTGCTGAATCAATAACTATTAAATACAAACAATAGAATATATACCCTGTCGTGATTAATTCTCCGTTAAAACAAAAAACCCTCATTTGTTGAGTTTCATGAGGGCTTACAATACTCATTGGGCCATTTGTTAAAACTCTACTTATAAACTGGTAACGGGTTGTTTTTATAGAGAACGGATATCGGAAAATACGACGATGCTACAAATTTAAATTTCCATTTAAATTCGATTAAAAAAAATTAAAAATATATCCTTTTTCGATTTCACTTAAAAGCGATGCATAAGAGGAATCCTTGTTTTTGATAAAAACGGACTTTTATTTGTGTGTTTACATTTATAACCTCTGTCCTAGGTTCTCGTTCAGAGAGCTTAACTGAGTCAGCCTTCCTGTCCTCCTTAAATCTTATAATATAAGAGGGCTATCTCGTGTGTAATATTTTTAAACTATTAAGCTGGTTGAAAAGTTGGCAATGCAAATCGTATGCTCCACTAGTTGAGAAAGTCATATCAATCATTTTTATGAGCTATTGCAAGCAGATGTGTCATAGTGTTTTTAAAAAGAAAAAAGTAAACATCTTATTATAATAAAACCCTTTCAAAAAAAGGCTATAGAAATTTATAACGAAATGGCAAATGTGTTGGGTTTGAAGCTCCTTCAGGCCTTGAAGATGATCCTCATTATGGACGTGCAAAAAGAGCTACTATTGAAAAAATTACATATAGTATAGTCATGGATAATTGAGTGAGGATTAACCAAGCGTTAAATTGCTGAGCGTAATTAGGAGCATCTCTACATAACTGCTGTTACATATTTTAAACAATGAATTTGATCCAATAAAGACGTTGAGATGATGGGTGCCGCAGATATTAACTTTAGATCACAAACGCAGTGGAACAAGACATTCTCAACAACATTTTGCCCGTTTGCAGAATTAAAACTGATTTTGTGTATCGACACGTAACTATAGCCAAGACTGAGCAATTTCGGAGCAAGCAAGGGTTCTAAGTTGTCCAATATTATTATGACATCAGTTTTTGGGACGCAAAATATTTTTAGTTAGTTCATTACATTCAAACCGGTAAAATAATATCACGAAAATATTATAAAAACTGTTGGGGCCAACTGAATAAAAAAGTTGGGTTAAAAGACCTGCTTTGCAAAATAAAACTATCTTGCATCACCATGGCAAAGACAATGCCTATAGTAACGATATTGTAAAGGCAAAATTGGTTGAATTTAAGTGCGAACGCTAGCAACAATCATGCTAATCACCAGATCTGACTCCTTCCAAGTTTCATGTGTTTCCAACATTCAAAATATTTCTGCGTAGAAAGCGTTAATCATTAATTGAAGAAGATATTTCCAGAAATAGACGATACAGTGATAGTTTTCTGGAAAATCTCTTTAGGAATGGGATGTGTGACTTGGAGAACCGCCATCAAATATATATTGAGCATTATGGAGAATAAACTAAATAATAAAGTTATTTTTTCAACCGTTAACTTGTGTAAGCAAGCTGTAGTCAGATAGCGCAAGATAACGACTATACGGAGAATGAACCAGTACTTCAAATTGGCTTTCTACAGCGGTTGAAGTGTGAACAGCAGTATGTGGACGGGTTTTGTCATGTAAGAACACAACATCTTTTGACAGCAGTCGTCGGCATACTACGCCTTTTAAGTCCCAAAAAACTATATGCACCAGTTTTTGCTGCGGACCCATCTTTCACAGACATTACGAAATTCGAGTTTGTTGTGAATGATTCTGTAGGCAGAACCATGACCAATTTGAACACAATACCAATAGTTACTCATTTGTCTAACAGAATCATTATACGTGCACGTTCAATGCTTTGCTCATTTTAAGCAGTAATGGTGGTCCGGCTCCCCTGTAATGCGTAGCACACTTACGACAATTTTAACATTTGTCTTTCCATTCATAGACACTCCGTTAAACCAAAACACTATTCCCGAACTTTATCGGTGCGCATCAGCGCCTTCCGACCATAAAAACAGATTATTGAGCGTTGCTCTTCTTCCGTGCAAACGGAGAATAGAGCGGCCATGCTCAACGGCACAAGAGCTACAATGAAACTAATCTAGCAGGATATAGCCTGTGTAGACATAACAACAAGTAAACTACACATGGGTCATCTACATTTTACTGCAGTACTACCAACATCAAGAAAAATATATCCACATGGCGGGTAATAGTTGACTTATCCTCGTAAGCTCATATAAATATGCCTCCAAAATTCAAGAACTGTTTAGGAGGCGCTATTTGTGTGTAAAAGTTTCTCTTAACGTACGTTTTTGCGCCCACGGCTCATTAAGTCTAAATTCTGTATATAACACTGAAAATGGAAACTGGGTACTTACATCATATACCGCAAAACCGGTTTGCGAAAAATTCGCAGCACTCAGCTAGGAATTCCTAACTCATGTGGCTTACTCGTTAGATTTGACTCTTTCTGATTATAACTTATTTGCATCAATGGGTAACGCACTCGTTAGGTGGAGCTTTAGTTAATATGAAATTATAAAAAAATCGAGGAATGGTTTGCGGTAAGTGAAGAAGAGGTTTAGAGTATTCATAAATTGCCCAAACGATGGAAAATATATAAAAAATGACAAAACATTGTTTGAATAAAGCATTTTTTTTATTATTGTACTGAATTTAATGTTTGTTTATTATATAATTTTTGTACAAATATGACATCTCACGTGTAAATACACCACTGAAGATGTCATTATTACCAAAAATCTTTTGTTAAATATGTTTACATTCCAGTATTACTACGAAGTACAGCATATAGAAGGTATTGCGGTCCTGATAAAAAAATTGTAATTTTGAGAGATCTTCACGATTTGATAGACTCTGATTCCATTTTGACCATTTTGGCATGTCTGTATGCGTATATAAACAGGACAACAACTAGGAGTTTTGAAGTGGGACAATGAAATCTTCTCTGTTTTTTCATAGTAAGTATGGCTTCGTATTCTGGTGGTAGGTCGGCAATGTCTTTCTTGCTGTTGCAGGCATTTTCTTCTGTTTTTATGTGAAGGATTTCCAATAGAAGACGTTTCCTTGTGTTGTTTTCAATTTCTAGCATTTTCGTGTTCTCGTAGTCGAACGAATTTGTTTTTTCATATTTGAGTGGTTGGGACGTAGTTCCAATATAGTTTTTATTGCATTCCTTGCAATTAATTTTGTAGACTACGTTGTTGATAGCCTTCTTGTTGATTTTGTTTTTGGTGTTAGTTAATACAGATGGGTTTTTTGTTGTTGTATTGAAAGCAAGTATTATGCTGAATTTTTCGAGTTTCTTTTTGTGTATGTATGATCCTGGATTAATAAAGGGAATTGCAACATATTTTGGATTCTTGAGTATATATATATATATATATATATATATATATATAAATATCAATAAAATATATATATATATATATATATATATATATATATATATATATATATAATTGATTGATGTAAGGTTTATGACTAAAACGTTATTTAGTAACTATAGATGTTTAATTAGCTCTTAGTCTTTACAGTTTCGCTTTATTTTACAAGAAGGATCGTCAGAAGTGACGTTTATTTTTAAATATAAACGTCACTTCTGACGATGTTATATGATGTATTCGATGACACCAGAAATACATGAATTTTTTAGGCTTTTGATAGCAACAATGTTATGTTGTTTTTTATAGCAGCAAAAATTCATAAGTTTTAGACGAATATTTTATTTAATGGAAATTAATTGTACATGCAGTAAAATTTTATTTTTATTTTGGTCTTAACTTCCGAAACTTGTTTTATACACGCTCATATCAGGTGCGCAAGTTTAAAATGTCGTTTTATTAATGAAAAATACGCAATAACTTAAGAACAATGGTAAAACATTTTTATTCAAAGTATTGGCCCTCGCTTTTTATACATTTTATCCATCTCTGAGACAATTTATGGATACCATTCCAAAAGAAAGCTTCAACTTTCATTTATATCAATTCATCGAGCAATTTTTGTACATCCCCGAAAGTCTTGAAGTGTTGTTTAGCCAGTGCGTGTCCCATTGTTGAGAAGAAGTGATAATCAGAAGGCGTCAGTTCTGGTGAATACGGTGGGTGGGGTAGGAGTTTCCAACCAAGCGAAGAAATTGTTTCTTTGACCACTTTGGCTGAATGTACAGGAGCGTTGTCATGCTGCAGAATGACTTTGCCGTGTCTTCGAGCCCATTCTGGACGTTTTTCGATCAATGCATGGTTTAAACTGATCATTTGTTGTCGATGGCGGACGATATTAACTGTTTCGCCGGGTTTGAGGAGTATGACACAACTCCCTTCTGAGCTAACCACACACACAGCATTGTCTTCCTCCCAAAACGATCCGGTTTTGTACTCGATGTTGATGGTTGTCCTGGCGCTACCCACGATTTCTTACGTTTTGGATTCTCAAAATATATCCATTTTTCATCGCCAGTTACAGCCCGATGCAAAAAAATCCTTTGTTTTGTGGCATAAATGCAACATTTTGCACACAGTTGTTCGTCTTTCTATTTGTCGTTCGTTCAGTTTGTGTGGAACCCATTTTCCAACCTTTTGAATCTTCCTCATGGCTCTCAGGTGATCGGAAATGGCTTGCCGATGACATTATACTGTTCCGCCATCATTTATTGTGTTTGTGTATCGTCTTTGTATAATAATGCTTGTAATTCGTCGTCTTCAAACTTTTTGGGTCAATTCTCACGTTCTTTGCCAATAACATTGAAATCGCCACTCTTGAAACGTTGAAACCAGTGTTGACAAGTCTTGACAGTTGGAGCAAGAGCGCTGTAAGGCTCTACAAGAATTCGATGACTTTTTGGTGGCTTTTTCTTTTGATTGAACAAGAAAATCGTTACATGCCGCAAATGCTCTTTACTTGACTCAAAATTCGACATGTTTAACACGAAACAGAAGTATGCTACTAACTCGTAAACAACTAAACTAATACGGCGTTCTGTAGTGGGCAGTCGTTCCAAAAAATGGCGCTTTGGGATTACTTCAATAGATTTCATGCGCCATCTCTTGACAACAAAACGACATTATAAACTTGCGCACCTGGTATACTACTCACAAATTGACTTGAAATTAACAAGAACATAGGAATAAATTACGTTCATTTGATGAGGATATTTTTGTTGTTTCGTCATATTTTCATAATACTTGTGCATTCGTATCTTAGATATTTTGATAGCAACCAAAATACACTGTTATGGAAAAAACATTTTATACAAATGAGTTTCACATACACTGTCAAGTTATATCAAATTAGGCAGCATTATCATTTATTCGGCAAATTTCTCAAGAAATCAAATGTATTACGTTTTGATCGTTTATTAACATGCGACAAAAACTGTATACTATATTTTAATTCTAAATAATTTAATTGGATGTTTGGTGGACCGCCGTTGAAAATGTCTGCTATGAATTCTGGAAACAAGCCAAACTATCACTGCTCTGATCTATTTTAATCAGCTTTAGCAAGTACAAGCAGCACTATCCAGAAACAATATTACATGAATACGGTAAAACTCATACTGCAATAGTGAATCAGAAAAAAATTCTTTAAAGTTTGATAAGGAAACGTTACCAAATCCAGCTTATTATCCAGACATTTTATCAAGTGATTACTACTTAATTTTCTCTCTTGACCCTCGCATACAGGCATAGACCGTTCCAAACCTATTTAATAGTTAATACATCCACGACATCCACATTGGTCGAAGCTTCTTGGTACATGCCTACTTCTCTACTGTTCTCTACTAAATGAAGAGAAGCGATACACTACATACTTAAAATATAAAATATAAGATATTTAATATGTTGTTTAAATGAATTGTCAGCTAAATACAACTTTGGTGACTTTTAGTTCGTATTAGTTAGATCTTTTCAACGGTTAGTAACCGCCAAAAAACACCAGTTGCATTGATGCTATTTATCATACATGCAAAAGCCTTTACACTTAAAAAAAATGAAGGTCCTTAAAAGAGAAATTAAGTTACTATTAGGCGTTGTTAACTTCAACCGACCTTACGGTAGAGCAGGACCTGACATGGCAAAACCAGTTCGAAAAAGGCTAATTTCTGTTTGGCAGATCTAACCTCACTTTCTCAAAGATCACTTTATGAAATTATATACAACAAAAATATTTATTTGTAAAATATGGAAGGAATTGAAGACTCAAATGAAAATTTCAGTCTAGACCAAAGGTATATTTCCAAATGTATATATCACTTTAAGTGTATTCTTGCGTTGTTAATGTTTTCTGTTTATCTTTAAATTCGTCCGCAGAGGCTCAATGTTGTGGCAATTAAAAACGACCGACATAAGATTATGCATTGACGAAATTTCCAAAGTGGTAACGACGATGGTTCAAAACGAGCTTAGTGAGTTTGAAAATCGCAAATCGTTCAAAGATTTCACGTTGTATGACATTTATCATCTTAGGAAAATTCTTCTTGATTTTCAAAATGTCTTAGGCCAAGTGCTAATCGAGAATACAAATAAAGGGGATACTAAGGATGGAGATTACATTTTTGAACTGTTGCACAAAGCAAACGTAAGACTCCTATAAAATTTTCACCGTTGTTGCTATATAAATTGCAGCTAATCATCGTTTGTAGATTAACGATAGTAAATCCAATTTTGCAACTGGATTAATTGAAAAAATTAAGTATTCTTCGATAACTGAAAATGCCGATCAAACGATCGGTCTTGCTCATTTTGAAGAAGTATTACGAGCACTTTTTATAGAAACAGGCGAAGAACACAAAAGGAATATTAAGAAAGGTTGTAAAGTCTATATAACAGTTGAAGAAGGCTGCACTCGAGGGAGGATATTACAATTTTGGTGTCTGAACGTAGAATTTGGGTAAGCTGAATTACTTGGCAACATTTTTAATTTGATATTCTTGTGAAATGATTGTTTTCATTCCTGTTTATATCCAGCAAGCAGGTACCTCAGGGTGAAGCTTCTAGTCCACATCCCGAAATCAAACAATTGTCCACTAAAATACGGGAGTCTTTGAATGCATATGACTACAAGTTATTCGTTGAAGCCTTGAGGAATTACATGACTACATTGGACTTGAGTGCATTAATTCATAAGTTCAACCGAATATTTGTTGGTAGGAACCAGAATCATAGGCACATTATAATGGATGTACACCCGTACATAAAGAATGAGCATAAAAAAGAATTTTTACGCTATTGCGAATTAATGTTCTGTAAGTGTGATAATGTATTTTAATGTTGTGGCAATACTTGATTTTCTTAAACTGAATTTACGAATTGATTATAAGTAACTAAAACTATAGTAGGGATAAAAGCTACATTTGAGTTTTGAGTACTATTTATTTTAGATTGTTATAATGATAAAAGTTTTAAAATCAGCATTTAAAGCATAAAAAAGGTGCGGTTTCCATTCGAAAATCCAGGAACGTACAGTCCTTGATTCGGTATGGGAATTGGTGGTTTATACATTCCTGGGGGCGAAGTTGATGGTTTTATAGTTGTTGACAAGCTTTGTGGTACATATTGGCCTAAGTTAAAGTTGGGTATATGAGGTACAGGCACAGAAACATGTGTAGCGGGCGGCTTAGTAATGCTGGGAATAGACGGTTTGGTGAAACTGGGGAATGATGGCTTTGAAAAATTGGGAAGGGAGGGCTTAGAAAAGCTTGGAATGGATGGAACAGACGGTTGAGGTTTGTATTTCAAATCTTCCTCGCAAGAAACCATCTTCAGATGGATAAAACAACCTTCAAGACAAATGAATTTACAATTATATTGTAATGAAACTAATAGAAATTAACCCTATTAAATACTCACAAAAAAGAAAGCTGAAAACTGTAGAAGAGTGCATTTTGGTCAAGTGTGTTTCTGTAGAAAAAAAAGTGCATATTTATACTCAACACAAGCAATGCATTTTTTTAATATTCACTTCATATTTCAAAAATTGGGCGAGTTCATTTAATTTTCGAGACGATTAATGCGAAAATTAGGCATGCGGGCGATTACAAAAATGTATGTATCAAGTGATGAATTTTTATCATCAGGCTGCACGCTATCGACATTTATATGTCGCATTTTATCAACCTCCATGTTTTATTATCAGCACCCATAATTTACAAAGCCTGGCCTTTATAAGGAAATTTCAAACCAAACCCCTTCCTGATAACAACCCGATTATGTCGTCCTGGACAATTACGACACTAATTGCAATTATCATGTTAGCGACCAACAAGGCTACTCAAGCCAAACCGACACCTACAACAAAAAGCCTTCAAGTTGAAGATGACAATGCTCAGAAAGGTTCATAATGTTTAGTCACTCTTATATTAGTTTTAATTTTAATTAAGTGATCTAATTATAGCTTAGTAGTAATTTTTTTAATTTTTAGAAAGTAAACCGATAGAAACAGTTGTACAACATTTTCTATCAAATGCAACGCAATTAGCATCAGGTAATTTGGGGCCTATCGGCACACCTTGGAGTCAAATCTTGCCACAAACGAACGGGCCTGCAGCTATCTTGGGTTCATTCCAGGCAGTAGTTTTTCCATTGCCGAAACTAAATGAAATATTTGTAAATTTAGTGCCAGCTATGCCACCTAACGCTGGTCAATTGGGTAGCTTGTTACCGAATCCTCTGCAGGGTTGACTGGTAACCGAAAAATGCATTATGGAAATAAGCAGTTTTCATAAATTTAAATATAGTAAGACATTAAGTACTAAATTTAGTTTTAAAGTGTACCAACATTGTTAAAGCTAGCAACTCTGAACGCCTCAATGAGTATTAATTATTCTTACTGATTTTATTTGTGTGCTACAACACTGACAACAAAAATTTGAAAAAGGTTGATGTTGAGGTATTTGTAAGTTATTTATCGAATATTTTGAAAAAACTGTGCGAAATGAATTTGAACGAATAAATATTTTATGGATTCAAGAATGAAGGTATTTGATTTCATTTTCTTTAGTCAATTATGTCAAATTATAGATTTTGAAATTTTTCATAGACTTCAAAGGTAGCCATTTAAGAAATAAATAAAAGTTTTAAAATGCAACAAACTAATGAAATTTATGCACAAAAAATCTACAATACAAAGATAATTGTTTTTCATAATATTGCATTTCCGTTGCAACTGATGCAATCGAAGTATAAAAATGAATTCTAAATTCAATAAGCTTCCTTCATAGAGGTAAAATACATTAAGGAATAACCATGCATCTTCTGAGGAGGATTATCCTTAAAATAATATACTATTGTGATCAAAAAGTAAGATCAAATTGTCATTTAAAACTTCCGGGCATTAGGAAGGCAGGTAAACTTTTTTCCTATGTCGCTAGGACTGTCTATAACATATGCCAAGCATCTGTTTATTAAAAGCTTTAATTATCTCCGAGTTACACGTGTTTTTGTAAACAACCAAAAGTGAATTTTTCAATATCTACAATGTGTGATTTTGCTGAGCTAAGAACTTGCATCAAATTTTGTTTGGGAAATGAATATTGTTGTGCAGATATATTGAAAATGTGACAGAAGACCTTTGGTGATCAAACTATGGCACAAAACACGTTTATAAGTGGTACAACGAGCTCAAAACGGGCCGAGAAAGTGTTGAAGATGAACTGCGCTCTGGATGACCATCAACGTCTACCGACGAGTGCCATGCCCAAAAACTCAAAGATTTGGCACTTGATAATCGTCAATTGACAATTATAGACATATAGATAGTGTTGAAATAACATTTGCCTCAGCCCAAACCATTTTGAAGGACTTTTTGTGTGTCAAACACATCAAGTTTCAATTATACCATGTCATACGGCATTGGATCTTCGCGACTTTTTGCCAAAAACTTGACTCATATCATTCTGCAACCATCGTATTCACCTGATTTAGCTCCGTGCAACTTCTGGCTATTCAGCAAACTCAAAAAGCCAATGAGGGGATACTTTTTTGATACGATTGAGGACATAAAAACTGAATTGATGAAGGTCTTGATTGCTATACCGGATAAAGACTATTCCGACTGTTTCGAGGACTGGAAAAAGTGTTGGCAAAAATGCGTTTTATCGAACGGGGATTAATTTGAAGGGGATGAAATTGATTTGGAAGAATAAATAAAGAATTTACATTTTATAAAGTAAGTTTCTACATTTTTATATACCGCTTTCTCGTTCTTTTAATAATAAGAAGATACTCCCAATTTACCTATTTAACTTAAGATCTGTACAGTTGATTGAAATATTGAAAACCTAGACTAAAACAACTAGATGAAATATTGAAACTAGGAAGCCTAAGATTGCAGGATGAATACTCAAAAACTACCCAATTAGACGCCAAAGTTAAAAACTAAAGCCCGCAGGATAAAAACCAGTGAGTTTGAGGTAATATTTTAAGATTGTTTAATCAAAAATTAAGAATCGAAGATCAAATATTTAGAACAGCCAAAAATTCACAATTAAAGAATTAAAAATCGAAGATTCAAGAAGGAAATTCTTGTGTAAAAATTCAAGATTATAAACTTTGAAAGCTACAAAAATTACATAATTTAAGCTAAACCTAGGAGTTAAACAATTTGGTCGCCAGATTGATATTATTGATACTGATTGATATTTTAGAATTAAAAAAGCATGTTTTCCAAAAATTCTAAAACATATTATAATTTAAAAAAAATCTTTTATGTACCACCTCCGCTAATCTTGGTTAATCCAAAAAAATTATATATTTGCAACCCTTCTGGCTTTTGTTTGGTTAATCGAAAATTATATTTGTTTTATATTTATCCTGCATGGCAATTTGATATCCCAAAAGGGTATTTTATTATGAGCAATAAATAAATTGAAAACCGGTTATCGAAAATGCGAATTGATTGATCAAGTCAGTCGGAATTGTTAAATTTGCCCTGAAAAGCCTTCAGGACTAACGATAAACAAATTCTTCCATATTCAAACTAGTGTTGAAAATCAAAGTAAATGGAAAAAATAAGTCCAGAAAGGCTCCTAAATTATTTTTTATTGTAAATCGTACAACATTTTTAAAATACAGAGTTAAATATTTAAGTGTTAAAAATTAATACTGAAACCCATTCAAAACAATCATGTAAGCCTGATGAAGACAAAGACGTTTTTCTCAAAAGTGTGTTTTTGGAACAAATCATAGACACTATGTTCTTATGTGCGAAGTAGTACTAAGTGTTTGTGATATATGTAGCAATAAATTTCCTAATAATTATACACAAGTCAGCATGAGATTATATTAAATGTGGCTATTTTTGCATTCTTATACTTATTTAATCTCTAGTATGTCTTAAGGGACTTTTTTTTAAAGAAACCATTTGAAAGATTTGTGTATAATAAGTCAAGAAAATGTAAGTTTAAACATTAATAAGTTTGACTAAATCTGGCTAATAAATCATTTACATGAATCGTAAGAAATTTATGCAAACTGTATTAAAAACCTAATCTTCAAAATCTCTAAGAATAAGATCATAAAACGTTATCTTGACAATGAAACTTTTATTAAAACAACATTTAAGTTATGAACACAGTGAACGCATTTTAAAATTAAACTAATTAATTGTATTAAGCACTAAATATTTAATTCTAATCAAAAATAAAGGCAATATCATTTCAAAAATTACCGTTCGAAAATTAAACGAGTAAAGCGTTGAAGTTCTGCCTCGGCCTACATACTCCCCAGACCTCTAACCGACTCCCATCGTTTCAAGCTCTTCGGTAACTTTCTCACTTGTAGATCCTTTGCTAATCAGCACCAACCAAAAACGACCTTCGTCGAGTTCATCGATTCTCGAGCACAACATTTTAACTCTGAAGGAATCAATCAACGTGTTACGTTGGCAAAATGTGCTGATTCTGCAAGCGCTTATTTCGATTGAATTGAGGAAGTTATGTCATTTTGAACTTGATCTATTAAAACCCTGAGAACTAGTGTAAAATAACGGTAAGAGACTTGCTAGGGTATTCCTTTAAATACAATAATGTAAATTCTGAGAAGACGAAAACGAAGACGTTTTTCTCACAAGTATGTTTTTTAAACAAATTGTAGACACTATATTCTCATGTTAGAAGTAGTACTGTGTCCACTTCCGTTGGCCCTCGCCCTCCTGTTTACCAACAGTCGAAGACACGCCCCCAGGCGTGTCCGCAGCCTCCTTTGTAGCAGCAGACCCACCAGTCGATAGACATGTGGTCTTCAATGTATTTGTCAACAGACAATTCTCTGAAATTCTTACTACTTTACCAAAACAGTATATGGTAGAATGGGTTGTTAGAGTAATAAGCGATCGTTTGTAAAACATAAATTAAAGATTTTAAAACCACAGGCACTTTCATCAAAACCCAATCAGCACCAGCCCTTCATTTCTTTTCCAATTGTTTTTTGAAAAAATAGCAAAACACGTATTTTTTCAATTTTGAAAGATAATCGTTACATCAATTTTCTTATTTGCCCCAGCAATTGAGTTTGAACTACCATACTGGTCAGCAGACCCAGGTAAAACTCAATAGAGCTTAAGAGTCTTATAGCAGAAAAACGAAAAAGTAGAGATAGATGGTAACCCACACAAACTCCAGCTGTCAAAAACTATACAATCGAATAAGTAAACCTCAATCCACTCGAGAACTCGATATGGAAACTGGTTAACTCTATAAAGAAGCTAAAACTACACAGTTCCAAACCCGGAGTGGGCTAGAAGCGACAAAGACAAGGCAAAGCTATTCACACCCAACGATGACCAAGTAGATGTCATAATTTAAAGACATTTAACTGGTATACAATTTACCACCATACAAGCTATTCACTGCTAAGAAAATACGTCAAGAAATCAAGCTTCTAAATACCAGAAAAGAACCAAGGTTGAATAAAATATTTCTAAAAGTGTTAAAAGAACATCCCAGAAAAGGCATGATACTGTTGCTAATTATAAGTAATGTTCTAAGATTAAACTACCAGCCCAAGCATCTCAGGAGTGCTGAAATAATATTAATTCCTAAACCAAAGGAAAACCCCAGCCAGGCGTCTTCTTATCGACCTATCAGCCTATTACCGGTCATATCCATAGAAAAGATACTAATGCGCATAATAAACTCTGACATATCTCCAGAAGAATGAATTCCATTATATCAGTTTGGTTTCAGAATAACACATGAAATTTAGAAGCCAACGATTAGACGAAATACTGTACAGCTGTATTCTTAGACATCAGTCAAGCATTCGACAAAGTGTGGCACACTAGATTATTTTACTAAATAGTAACGATACTCCCGTTGGCGTACTACAGACTTGTTAAATCAAACCACAGTGAATTCAGAATTAAGATAAATGACGAAACGTCCAATAACTATGTCATTAAGTCTAAAGTCTCTCCAGAAAGCGTGCTCGGATCAACTCTGTACGTTCTATTTTCAGCCGATGAACCTACCTCAAGAAACACCACCACAGAAACCTTTGCGAACGACCAAGTCATTTTAGCATCATATACAGACCTGGTAAGATAGTCTAATATTTTACAACAACACTTCATGTACACGTTTGATTAGAAAAAAATTAAAATTAATATACTATAAGCCCATCAAAATCTAAACAATTGGATTTCACTTTAAGAAAGGGTTACTGTACATCAACAATGAAGAAATACCACACGGACAATCGACAAAATATTTAGGATTTAACTTGGCCTCCAAACTTGTATAAAAAGAACATCTAATTCAGAAGAGGAAGTACATCGATTTGAAAATGAAAAATTTACCAGGTGCGCAAGTATAAAATGTCGTTTCGTTGTCAAAGATGACGCATGAAATCTGTTGAAGTAACCTTTGGAACCCAAAGCGCCATTTTTTTGGTAAGACTGCAAACGCTACCAGACTTCATTTTTGTTTTTGTTTAGTTGTTTACGAGTTAGTAACATACTTCTTTTTCGTGTTAAACATGTCGAATTTCGAACCAAGTAAAGAGCATTTGCGGCATGTAACGATTTTCTTGTTCAATCAAAAGAAAAAGGCATCGGAAAGTCATCCAATTCTTGTAGAGACTTACGGCGATCTTGCTCCAACTGTCAAGACTTGTAAACGCTGGTTTCAACGTTTCAAACGTTTCGATTTCAATGTTATTGACAAAGAATGTGAAAATCGATCAAAAAAGATGACGAATTACAAGTATTATTGAACGAAGACGATACACAAACACAACAAATGATGGTGGAGCAGTTGAATGTCACTAGGCAAGCCATTTCTCATCTCCTGAGAGCCAAGGGGAAGATTCACAAGGTTGGGAAATGGGTTTCAAACAAACTGAACGAATGACAGATGAAAAGACGAAAAACTGTGTGCGAAATGTTGCATTTACGCCACAAAAGAAAGAATTTTTTGCATCGGGTTGTAACTGGCGATGAAAAATGGATATATTTTGAGAATCCCAAACGTAAGAAATCGAGGGTAACACCATCCACATCGACTACAAAATCGGATTGACCCGCCGTATTCGCCATACCTGGCACCTTTAGATTATCACCTCTTCTCATCGATGGAACACGCACTGACTAAGCAATACTCAATAACTCCATATATAAACTGATTAACTGTATAATCCGCCAATACGCAATTCTGCTGTTCCAGACTCGGAGTGGGCTTTCAGAACACTTAGCTGTTGTATTCACACCCAATGATTAAAAGTAGATGTCATAATTTAAAGACATTTAACTGGTATACAACTTACCACCAATCAAGCCACTCGGTACTATGAAAATACCACCAAGAAATCAAGATTCTAAATTCCAGAAAAGAGCCAAGGTAGGATAAAATAACTTTAAAAGTGTTAAAAGAACTTGACAAAAAAGGCGTGATACTGATACTATACCCTCCTAAGATTAAGCTACCAGCCCAAGCAAGTGCTGAAATAATATTAATTCCTAAACCAGGGGAAAATCCAAGCCAAGCATTTTCTTAGCGACCTATTGCCTATTACTGATCAAATCCATAGAGAGATTACTAATGCGCAGAATAAACTCTGACATATCTCCAGAAGAATGAATTCCATGACATCAGTTTGGTATCAGCCAAGGACACTGTTCCACTGTTCAGCTAGTTCATTGAATAACACATGAAATTTAGAAGCCGACGAGCAAACGAAATACTGTACAGTGGTATTTTTAGACATTAGGCAAGTACTCGACAAAGTGTGGCACACTAGATTATTTTCTTAAGTTGTAACGATGTTTCCGATGGCGTACTACAGACTTGTAAAATCAAATCTAACCCACAACGAATTCAGAACTAAGGTAAACGACAAAACATCCAATAACTAACCCATTAAGTCTAGAGTCCCTCCAGAGAGCGTGCTCGGACCAACTCTGAACGTTCTATATACAGGGTATTGCAGAATTAATTTCCAATACTTAACCCACATGTTAGTAACGCCAATGTGACCACGACCTGGTATTTTCTAAGTATAAATAAAAATGTTGAAAATTTGGCTTATTTGGGACTTCTGACATAATTGAAATGATGCCGATAGACCATGCTAGGCCAAAGAACATTTTGCAAACACAACGGCACCGATATTGTTACAAACATAACGGCATCACAATAAAACACGTCGTTAGATCCATTAAAACCTCGAGATTAAATTTTTTCATGAACGCAAAACCGTGCTTAGCAAATAGTAATAGAAAAAGAACATAAACAACCATTGTAGTCAAATTTTATAGCTCCGCGTTTTTTCGAATCATTTAAAACAGAACGTGACCTCGAAAAAAGATCGCTTTGTATTACTATCTTCCGCCGCAAGAAGGACGATTACATCATACATCGCAAACTAACGTCACCTTTATCTCTATAAAAATACTGGCATCACAATAAAAACAAAGCGTTATACCCGTCATAATCACGAGATAAAATTATTCCACGAACGTAAAACCTTCCTAATATCGTAAAGACAGAAAAAGAACATTAGCAATCATTTACGTTCAATTTTATTCGAGCGCTTTTTTTAACTGGAGATCGACCCTCACCAAATATCACAAACTAAACAATAACTTAATTATCGATATTCTTTATCGTTAAAATGCGATTGCTATTTAAATACGATAGACTACAGTCAATTTCAATCACAATTATTAATAGTACAAATCCATGTTATTGCGACGACAGACTGATCCAACAATATCCTTCTATCAATAACCGTCAAATGCTGTTGAGTCGTCAACTCGGATGCTCACTTTCAATTCTTTCTTTATGCCATCCTGCGGTTAGGCACTGCATTCATAACTCGTTAAAACAATTTAAATATTTCAGTTATAAACCTCCAAAAACATGCACCGCTTCTCTTGCGTCTGTAGTTGTCTTGCGCTTTACGTTTTTTTGATGAGCATCTGCTTTCATTTTTATCAATTTGTTTACAATAAAATGATAGTTTTTCTTGTATCGTGCTTAATAAACTCAGATGATTTGCATATCAATAAATAAGGCATAAGGTAAAGTTTAGCTAACTTACATAATAGTAAATCATGTATTAAAATCAAATTGAAATGAACGCAATCCTACCAAACATGTGGCGCTTGTTTTTCCTCTACGGTTGACATTTATTGGGCTGTTTCTTTTCAGCAAGGGTTTTTACTATTATTTCGTCAGTTTCGAGTCCAGATGTTTTAAGCGTAAACAAGAAGGTGATTGTATTAAATAGTGATAAAATTCATCTGTGTTCGACCCACGACGTCATAAGGAATTCCAACAGTGGCTCTTAACATGTAGATGTAATCTCGGTTACTAATTATGCCCTAAAATGCAAACAAAAACCTATCGCTTATTATTTCTTATATCTACCACCCCTTTAAGTTTTGTACTTAATTTTGAAACAGGCCGTATACAGCCGATGAAGCTACCTCAAGAAACACTACCACAGAAACCTTTGCGAACGACCAAGTCATTTTGGCATCACATACAGACCTGGTAAGATAATCTAATATTTTGCAGCAACACTTCATGTACACGATTGATTAGAAAATTGGAAAATTAGTCCATAAAAATCTAAACAAATGGATTTCACTTTAAGAAGGGGTTGCTATCCTTCACTGTACATCAACAATGAAGAAATACTAAACATAGATTTGAAAATGAAATATTTACTTAACTAATTGGAAAAAGAACCGCTCTAAGTCTAGAAAACTTCTTTACAAGACTATATTAAAATCCATATGGACAATTGGAATCGAGCTATGAGTAAAGTAGTTCAAATGTTGTAACTATCAAAAGTGCCAGTCCAAATTACTACGGATAATAAATGCACCGTGGCACGTCTCCATCCTGACAATACATTAAGACCTGAACGTATCGTTTGTTGTTGAAGAAATCAAAAATTGAAGTCGAAACTAGTAAATAAGAACTTCACACAAACATGCTGCTGCCACCACTTCTTCAAATACCAGAAAATAGAAGATTAAAAAGATTATGGCTTATATGATGTAGTTCATTTTGATTGCTAATTAAAGTAATAAAAAAAATAAATGGATATTAAAAAATCCTTCCTTATTGTTTGCCTAAACTGTATAAGCCATGTGCCTAAAAAATCTTTTCATTCTTTAATTCAACTGTTTGGGCTGGGCTTTATATCAACCAGAACATTTTGTTCTATATATACAGATAAATTTTTATTTACTATTTTTGGATAACGTTATTTGCCAATAGCGCTGCATGATTGCCCGCTTATATTAATCTTTAAAGCAAATCATTTTCGGAAGAAGTCAAATGAATCCATTAAAACAGCCAATATGTGAAGACATTGCGATATTATATTTACAAACACTGGCATAAAAGTACAATATGGTCTGGTTTTAGTAAACGAACTCTCTAAAAATGGGTTACTTGCAAATATTTGAAAGCAACTTATAGCACTTCAAATTCGCGCTATTAAAAACTGATTAATCTCAACCAGATCTAAACTATACCTGTTTGTCTACTGAAATTTCCCAATAACTGTTACTGGTGAAATATGTTTTTACTTTACTCATGAAAATCAAGAACTCGATCACAACAAAATCTTGTTCATAAAAGTATCTCAATAAATTTCATAAAAGGACCGATCTATGCAGAAAGTTATGCTTACCAAATTCGGGAAAATCTCAGCCAACCCGCCAAGCATTGAATTGGATTCTCGAGATTGCCTCAAAAATGAACAAATACACTCAAACATTAATTCAATCACATTCAGCCCGAGTTTTACATTATTTAAAAAGTCACTAATTTTAAGAACAGGCGTAAAAAAGTGTTTCTAACAAAATACTATCGCTCAATTGTTTTACCCTATTACTTGATGGAGCTACCGATTGTTTCATTGGCGTAATAAGTAGGTGATTATGCGAATTTTATAACAATATGTAGCTATATGACGACAAAAACATTTTTGCCCGATAAAATTATATATTCATTTATTATTAAGGGTTTTGCCCATTTTAAATTCGATAATGTTGAGTATCCAGATTCAAGTTTCATGACCAAGTCGTTAGCAGAGCGCTTCGATAGGCAGGCTCTGATCAGGTTGTCCATGTCAAAGTCAGTGCTACCACCCGCAGGCTTTCTAACCTCAAACTTAGTTTTAAAGATGTGGCCCGAAGTGGAAAAGGCGAAATCGGAAAAGCGATGCGAGTTGGTCCTGTCCGGCTCAAAACTCAACGAGAGATTGGCCGAATCAGGCTTGGAACCAGGCATCTTCGATTTGACCGCCTTGAACTATCTGAGTATCAATGAAACTAACCTCAAAGATTTACCGGACGGAATTGCGAATTTAGTTAACTTGCAAACGCTCGACCTGCACCACAATCGCATAGAAAATGTAAACCCGCGAGTGTTTGAGCTAGGAAAGCTCAAAATCCTCGATTTGTCCATGAACTCCATACGGAAGCTGCCCGAAGACTCTTTCGTCCAACTAACGCAGCTCACTTCGATTAATTTGTCCTCTAACGAACTACAAGAGTTACCTAGTTTTAAAACTAACACCAAATTGGCGAGCTTGAATGCCGCCAAGAATAAATTGAGCGAGTTCCCTGATGTTTGCTACCAGGATTTGGGGTTGCTTTGCGACGTTTTCCTCAACGCAAACCAAATTGAGGAAATCCCAAACCGCGTGGGTGCCCTAAAGGCGCTCAAATGCTTAGAGTTGAGTTGTAATAAAATCAAGAGCGTGCCCGGGGAATTGGCCGATTGTACCAAGCTCAAAGGTGAGTAACTGATAAAAGTTCAAGGTATATTTGAGTTTCCTTCCTTACTATTTTTCAGATTTGAGCCTGAAGGAGAATCCAATTGCTGACCGCAGACTCCTCAAGCTAATAGACCAATGCCGAACGAAGCAAATCCTAGACTACGTTCGCCAGAACTGCTCCAGGACTGCTCCAGAAGGAGCCCAAGGTGATACAAAGAAAGGAAAGAAACCTGCGAGCAAACAGGAGAATATAGCTTCTGACCTAGCCGATAAAAAATACAAAATACACATTGAGCACTGCACGGATGACAGCACGAAGGTAGTGGTTTTAGACGAGGTCAAAACGGTCCGTGGGCACTTTGCCGCCTGCATCGTGAAGGATCTGGAATTCACAGAGGATACCTTCAAAAAATTTATACAGCTCCAAACTAAGCTTCACGACTCCGTCTGCCAAAAGCGCAACACGGCCACAATCGCCACACATGACCTCACAAAGCTGGTAAGAACCTCAAGTTTCCAAGTTTCCTCAAATATTTACCAAATTATTTTTAGGGTTCTGGTAATCTAACATATACAGCCAAACAACCCAAAGAACTTCAAATTACACCCCTGAACCGACCGAACCTCATGACTGGAGCAGAACTGTTTTCCAAATTGCAAGCAGAAGCGGAAAACTTGAGGAAGGAGAAAAAGCGAAATGTTTATTCAGGCATTCACAAGTATCTGTACCTCTTGGAAGGCCAAAAACTGTACCCGTGTCTCCTGAATGGCACAGGAGATGTCATTTCGTTCCCGCCCATCACCAACTCAGACATTACAAAGATCTCGCAAGAGACTACTTCAATTCTTGTGGAAGTGACTAGCGCGACAACGCAACAAGTGTGCAAAAACATCCTGGATACGGTTCTCAAAGAGACTGTGCTTTTGTTGGGCAAAGATGTGAAGGTCCAGCAAGTTAAGAACGTCGATGTGGATGGCAATTTGAAGTTTGTTTATCCGAGCCGGACTGATTTAAATTTTGAAGACAACGTTCCAATTGGAGTCTTGAGGGACTAGTTACCACAAGGTATTTCAAAGGAAATATTTGATTAAGGCTATTACAATAGGGGTATTTAAGTAAATTAAAGTTGACCAAGTATACATCTTATTACTGAATTACAATGAAACATTTTTATAACAAAATTACTGTTCTATTACAATTTCGTTTCTAAGATAGTCTTTTTTTAACTATATTATCACTTACACTGGCAAAATAAATTGAAGAATGTGGAGCAGCCATTTTAAAAATCCATAATATTTCAGCTGAAATGAATTGGCCAATCAAAATAAAATATTTCTGACATATGAATTGTCAGATTTCTGATTGGTTAGTTCATAAAGGTGGCAATTTGAATGGAATATTTGAGCTCATAGTTCAACAACAAGAGATCTGTTATGTTTCCATTTAGCTGCCTCATTTTATTGTTGCCATAGCATCCCCTCATAACTTTTTGCATTTCGGAAACAAATGACAAACCTATGAGTACAACAAAGCAATAAATGGAAAGTAAAAGACAAACAACAATTTACGACATTGTAGAAACAATAAAATACAAGACAATGTAGTAGCTAAAGAGCTTAACATCAAAGGACTTCCACTGTTTTGAACAGTAGAAACTCCAATGGGAGAAGTGAATTGATTCTTTTGAAGGCAAAAAGATTGATGTTCTCTAAATTTTGTTGTATAAAGTTATTATAGACAATATTTCACGTATACACACTACTTTAACTACTAAATTATAACATTAGAAGAAAATGTCTCTTAAGATCTCCTTACAGATAGTGAGGGAATGAGCATGGGCTGGGTTGACCAAGGCTGTCTAGTTAAATTAAATAAAATTTTTAGAATAGAAGTAAATCTAGTTCAATACTCAATCCTAGTGATTTGAAATAAATATGTGAAACAGCAAATTAATTTGTGCAAGTCAAGCTGATAATAGCAATTGGTTGAAATACATTGCGCCATAAACAAATGCACACAAATATTTAGAGTAAATTAATCTTTCATTTTCAAAGTGGCATATTTGGTATGAGCATATACTCTTTAACAAGATTTCTCGATAATTACAATAAAATGTGTATTTTCCTAGGTAGAAAAAAGTTAAACGAACTGCTTTTCCGATTTTTACCTACATGTGGAAATAGTTAAATTTATTTCCCTGACTGAATGCACTGCATACATTTTATCAAACAACTAATTTTAATATATTGGTGTACAATAATCATTATTTGGCAAAGAATACTTAGAATATATTTATTAATATGCTAATAAATTTAACATCACCTAAGGATATGGGTGCTTTAAGAGCTATACATTAAAAATCGAGAAGGAGGGGGACAAATGGCATGTGTACTGCAAAGCGGATGTAGAGAACTCTCTGTTGCATATTATTTTCATATGCCTTAGATTTATAAGCTATGGAGTCCAGATAAAAGGGGACAAAAGACTAATGGTTCACAGCATTGGTAATTGGATGTTGGTGTTGTGAAATGAAAGGAGCGGGACAAGCCGGAAAGGCAGCCTGCAATGAGGATAGAGTAAAATATAACATAATCATATAAGATTAGAAGCCCTAGAGGATGTGAGGACTGACTGCCAAGGGGGACACCGATGTATGTTTAACAATGATTTCAATGTTCTCCATTTAAACACTGTGGTGAAAAAATGGTTTTTAATCAGTGCAAGTCCGATACACCTGTACGCAAGCCCAAATGGGATGCAAAGGCATTTTCCAACTATAGAACTCGAAGCATTTTTACATTAAAATCTCACCTTAATATAAAAATATCAATAATTCACGATAAAATAATAAAACTATCGTAAAACATAGTGTCATAAATAAAGTTTTCGGCTGTCAGAAATATTTGGACTTTATTATAGAAATCAAACTTTTATTGCTACTACTGGGATTTGCTACAAAAATCGGAGTTTAATCTAGAGACTCAAAATCTAGACTAAATAATCAAAGGTTCAAGGATTAAGAATTCACGGTTTTTGCATAAAAAAACTGGCTGAAATATAAAAATTGACAATGGCCGAAAATCATTTATGCAAAATGATCAAGAGTGATAGTTTTGGAAAGAAAAATGCAAACTATCAAAGAATTAAGATTAATTTTGGTTACTCTTGAATCACTTGGTACAGCCTGAATTAATCATGATAATCATGAAACATCAAGGAATAATAAAAATAATGATAATTTTGATATTTAACATAAAAGGAGTGATTATATTATTTTATTATTTTTGTCATAATATTAACATAAATCATGGTGAGTGGAAAATTCCTAATGATAATAAATCCAGAATGTAAATTAGCAGACATTATAAAAAATTTTGAAAATTCAAACGATAGTATTATATAAACATGATGTTCAATAATATAAATGAATTTTTTTTAATTGGTAGTATAGAAAATAAACCATACAAAATGCTACACACTGCAAAAATTATGAGAAGATGGAAAGCAGCCATGATACACATTACAGTTACAGATATATGATGATTTTTTTCCTTTGAAGATAAATCACTATAAAAAGGCCAAAAACGATAGATACAAGTACAACTTCCGGTTTTCTACTAATTTTTAACAGCACATGAGTTTGCATTTCAATTTCAATTTGATAACTCTATTGTAACAACGCGCAAGATTTTTTTAATAAAATGACAAATGGTATCAAATATGGCAGCTCGGACGTAACCATGTCATCATTAATAAGTTCGTTTACACAAACAGGTTTTTTCGGTTCGTAATGTGACACATTGTTATTTTATGGATATCAGTTTCACTTCATTAATAATAATAGTAACATTTTATTTGAAAATATTAGCTGTACTAATTAATATACGCTTGTAACTGTCTGGTCATAATGTATAGTATGTAAACCAAGAATATACCAATAACGGCTGTAACTGTATACGATTGATATACAATATTTATAGAATTGAAAGAAAACATTAATAAATATATAATGTAGCTTTTATTTATCAGATATAAATAAATAGTATTCTCATAATATAAAATAATGACTAAAACTATTTGGTACAGAAAATTATTTAGATGTCTAAACAAGTTTCATTTCTTACTTTTGTGCCATTTTTCAAAATATTTATCAAGGCATAGTGGTATCATGTAAGCACATGTCTTACAGTCCCATGATGTTTCCTTTCTCATATTGTTTATTGTACACATTTTGGAACGCAGAAAATAAGTCTTCCTTTTTTAGGTCTCAGAAACAGGGAACTTTGTAATAGGAATTCTAAACTGCCAGGTCCAGTATATGAAAAATTTTTTCGTCACAAAATGAACCAATCTTACGAAGACAAAAATAATACAATATCATTTAGTTCATGAGAGCATTGCCAAACATAATTTTATTATATTCAATTACCTCCAATAGACAAAATCTTGTCTGCGTCTGTTCTTGAACGATATTTTTGGAGGTGATAGTTGGGTGTTATGCAAAGACATCCCTTTTATCTTTCCATTTTAAAATGTAAACTTTACCTTGTCTTTTCCAAATATATTCGACGGTGTTCTATTTGGTTGGACATTGTATCTTCAGGATTCGCCTCTCTATTGGATTGTTACATTCTAATAGATTGTCTATTTTTTTCTGTTATAGATTTGAGAGTATAATTGAATTATAATGATTATTTATAAATAAATGATGTCCTTTGCTTTAGAAGAAATTTATCATTCGAGTAGCTAATTTTGAAATTATTTCGTTTTCAGCATTTTTGTCTTCTGTTTTTCCTTTATATAATTCAATATTCAGTATGTATCCTTAACTTAAGCATAATTCGTAAAATTTAATCTCGTACTTGGCTTTTCTCCTTTTATGCAAGTCCTGAAATTTCGGCAACCTCTGTATAAAAGTAGGGATTCCTCTTAAGACAGTTCCTTGTTCGGATAATAATTTTTGTATCATTACGTCCACAAAATATTAAATTTTTTTAATGGTATAAGCTACTTTGCTAAAGTCTACTATGAAGCAAAATGATATCTGTTTGAATTTTCTACCTGACATAATTTTAAAATATTAGAAGATATCAAGACTCATATGTAAGCAAACATAGACCCAAAAATATGTTTAGTTCTTTTCTTGTCAAAGATTCAAATTTTCTCTTTTACTGTGTCTAGTATGAGAACGCTGTGATGTTGTTAATGTATATCCATATTTATTTGTGCAATTTATTATCAAACTCATTATTTTGCTGTCAAAAAACTTGAAAAATGTTTCTAAAGGTGTTGAATTTTCATTATAGTAAAATTTTATTATCGCATTCTTCTTGGCATTTATCTTACTATGGTGGGGTCACACTTTGGGTCGATTTTTCCCACTTTACACGATCTAGCGCTTTACGCGAGCTTAGATTATAGGATTTCAGATCCGCGTTTATAGCGTCTTGCCACCGTTGTTTTGGTTTTCCTTTTGGCTGTCAACGTTGAGGTTGGGGGGCGACGTTGATCACTGCTCCCTGTGCTGTTTTGGTAACACGCCCAAAGAAACACAATCTCTTCTCGCGCATTTTCTCATTTTTGAGGCGACGCTGAACTTTCTCCGGAGAATGTTGTTAGTCATGTGGTCGAAGAGTGAGACCGATCGGACCATAGGCATTTCAATAGCATGCAGGTGTTGCTCAATGAGCCGAGTTGTCGTGCAGCATTCGGTTCCATAGAGCGCCACTGAACGGACGACTGTGAGATATATCTTTGACTTTCGGTCGCGTAGTACGATGGTGCCTTTTCTTCACTTCATCCGGGCTCCATTGATACGTGCGTCGCGTCGGTTTATTGGTCTTTGTCAGAACTAACACTACTGGAGTCTGTAAATGGGATAGTCTCTGTATACTCTGATTTTTAAATGTTATTATGTTATGTCATCAGTACAGCCGTCTGAGTCAGAAAGAGTATTAATAATAATGTTATGATTTTATTCATAATTTTCTTCCTTTTCAGTTTTACATTTGCTGCTGGTGGCTAATTCTTCTCTTTCTTTGCATGCCATACTTTCAAAGTTGATATCGGTTGATATACTCTAAAGTTTCTTTGATGAAATTATTTTATCAGTATGCGTTACACTGAGATTATTTTTTAAACGATTAATTAACAAATAAAAATAGCTTGTTAGAACATACACACCGAATTGGTTTGACAGAAAACAGATTAAAATTGACTCTACGTATCGTTCACCGTATAAAAATGCTACTAATACAAAATCAGGTTCATGCAGGTTTCTACAAACTTGTGATATGGCAAATTATTTTTAAGATGCGCTCTATGATGACACAATTCATGTTTGTGTAGGAATAATGACGGCTAGCACGTGATGACTATAGCCTTTGTGCATTTAAATTTACATACATTTTTAACGGTTTTAGCCGTGTTGTCACAGTATGATTCACAAGAAAGAAGAGTTTAGCAATCGCTGTCCGTGAATATGGTAATAATCGGTTTATTAGGCAACCGCTTATGCAATAAAGCATCCAGAATTGCATATGCTAGGGGACGTAATTATGTTTTGCGCTCTTACAATTACGTATCACTGTTAAAATAATCCATTGTATTTTCCAGGGCATTCTAGAATAGCTTGCTTTATTCGCAAACCGAGCATATATATACAAGAACTTATTTATAAAATCTCTGAAGAAATCCTTATGAAACGGTAGAATCTTCAAAAATTGTTAAAATGCGGAAAACTTGCTGCAAAGTGGTCGAAAAGAAAGGACGGAAGGCACGGAACATACACTGGTAAGCGTGCATGGGATAAAGCGATGATTGCATTTACCGCGCATGTCAATAGCGCACCACTTGTACTAAGCAGGTGTAAGCAGGGGGAGGGCGCGGGGTTCTGGGGGGAGCCGAGGGGAACACAACACGTTCATGTGACATTTCGTGCGTGGCGGCGGTCTCCAGTCAAACTCCACGTCGGTTCGCTTAAAAAAAATCAGCCGTGGAGTCAAGTCGGCCAGGCGTCCATCGTTGTGTGGCACGGTGGATCCAGCGGCCGATGGGAACACAAACAATCAAAGGAACGGTCCAGAGGGACACCTTCTGTTCGTAAAGGGCGTAAACTGTGCCCGCGTTACGTCACCAGCATTTTACCAATAAAAGCCGACGCTATTGGTCGATACAGCCAGCTAACACACGTGACATAGCTGTAGCGTGCGTCTCGCCCGGTCAACACATCGTATTATTCCGCACGGGCACCAGGACCCACTTAGGGCTGGTTAAAGGCCCATTTTCGGTCGTCCCATGGGAACAGTGTGCCCTAGGATTCAGTGACCAAGTGCGCTGGAAAAACGCTCGGGAAGCGTTGGAAGCAATCCAGGTAAGTGACATCGGCGTGAGGAGAAAGCAGATCCTAGTCACCTTGTCGCCTCTCTGTTTTGTTTCCTATATGCTGCGTGGCGCGTTTCGGCCAATCGCCTACTGCGATTTTAGGTGACGTTTTGCAAAACAAAATTCACCCGATTTCTGAGACAAAAACACGAGAAAGGGCTCCGGCACCTCGTTCTACCGGTTTTCGCCTCCGCCGCGAGGGTCAACCTGGCCCGGAGTCTTTTTTCTATGATACCCCCATAAGCACCCCCAGAAATTCAGCTTTTCGTCGTTTTTACCGCCGGTTTCCCGGAGGCGTTCCATTTAATTTGTTTTTGGCCAGAGCGGATACCTAATCGAAACGCGTTCGATTTAGCGAAATGTTCAGTGCCCTGAACACGAGGTCGGTTTCAAGCGAATTGCAACCTTCTGCTCGCGTAGTTTAGACTAGGCTTTGCACATGCTTTCAGAACGAGCGGTCCCGACTACGGCCGATCACAACACGTGTTTTAAGGTAAACGCACCAGCGCCACGTGGAGAGGGGCGTTTGTTGAATGCAGCTATGGATTTTCTAGTCGAGGTAGTCGCATTCCACCGCCAAAACAACGCTTATCCACCTTGCCAAATAAACGTCAGGCGATCCGAAACAATCTCAAATCATCAACAAAACAGAAATCAACTGCAGATTTTGCTCGGTATCCGCTCTAATAGCTTCGAAACCGATAGAGCCTACCTTTATACCTATCAAAATAACCCCTACTCCCCGACCTAACGAACGGTTAACGTGTTCTCGGCGCTCTCTTCCTTTGTTTTCAACCGGCCGTGGAGCGGTTGAATTGGCCAGAGCCAGTTCAACCCCCCACCCCTGACCTCCTCCCTCTTCTTATTATTGAAACGTGCTTGATGACACGCAATCCTCTTTTCTGATGCAGATGAAGATGAGCATTGGTGGTCTGGATGCGCTTTTGGAGGCAGCCAAATACATAGAATTGCAAGAGCTGCAGCAGCAGCAAGCCAGGGAGACAGAAAAATTCGTCCAGATCAGCCCGCAGCATGACCAACAACCACAGGCGCAGCAATCGACAACAAACAAGAGCCCACCTCCCGTACACTGCTCCGTAAAACAAGGTCAGTATCAGCGACGCACGTGACTCGACGTTCACATGTTTTTTTAATTACTAATACATGTTCATTACTATCACCGCAATCGTAGTTTAACCCCCCTTTAACTCTTACACAACCTTCACAAATCACTGACCACGCTTAAAACACGAACCTTGCCCAACAAGACTCGCCTCCTTAAATTGATTCACCCACCTAAAACCGTTTTCGAAATATCCGACTTTCATTCAGCACAACTTTTGAACTTCCTCGGTACATATCATTTCTCCATGCAACCATGCAACAATTGTTTTGAAATTTAATAACAGAATACCAAACAACATCGTTGTTCAACACCGACCGATTCGCCAATAGTACAGCTTTGAAATAAATGAAATCAAAATACATCTAAACAGGGTGACCGCTACAGCACGTTAAATTCGAACAATTTTCCCGAGAAGAAAAAAAATCATCCCGCTTAATTGGCGCGCGAATAACAATCACCCGTTAATAATCTTGGGACGCTCCCTTGCTAGGCAATAAATTTAATCCTTCATGAATCAATCCATTCTGATATATTTGTTTTAAGCTCAAGAGTTTTTCTCTGGCAAAATTTTCATAACATTGCATAATTTTAGTCATATGGGCTGAGCAGCATATTCAACACGTGCCACCTGTACGAAGCAGCTTCCGTTTTGAAACTTAACACATTTCCTTTGCCAGAAACATTAAATCGACTAAAGTGCATCACATTCCCAAATATTGTCTCTTATTTTCATCTGCCATTTACAGAAATATCACATGGTCCTTATAAATTCCCATAAACACAAGGGCTCACTATCCTTACAATCATTTTAACCCAGTAGTACAAATCCGTTTCTCAACAATCCTACATGAAATATTGTATTTGTCTCCACATAGACATGTACTTTAAAGTTTTTTACAGCTACACTCTTTAGACCATTACTGTAGTTCTCACCACTTTTACCACGTGAATTTTTAAACCTAACCCTATATTATTCAATACGTGCCACCTTGTACAATGCTGCATCCGCTTTAAAAAAATCACATCTCTCTTGCCGTAAACACTAAATTGACTGTTCAAAGAGTAATGCAATCAGAAATGTTCCTTCTTCATCCCATGTTTAAGATTTTTATATCCCGCTTGCAGGATGTTGCCATCGTTTTTGCGAAATGACATGGATACAGTGACTCATTCTATTCTCTCCACCAAAACGATCCAGTCGTTCAAAACGAATTCTCGACCACCCTACATGGAATTTTATAATGATGTTCACATTGTCATAAACATTGAAGTTTCTTGCACCCGTTCCCTTAAGGATATTGCTTAAATTCGCGCCACTTCGCTAGATAATTTTTCAAAACTAACCTTACATTCTTCAACACGTGCTAGTTTGAACAATGCAGCTTTCGTTTTAAAAATTCACAACTCGCTAGTAATAAACACTTAATTGGCCGTTCAAAGTGAATTTATTCAGAAATATTCTTTCTTCATCCCCTGTTTTAGATTTTCAGCTTTCACTTGCAGGATGTCCCTTTCGTCGCAGCCCCATACACGTAATGCCTTACCTATCTTCACAATCAAATTAACCCAGCTGATCTACTTTCTACCCATCCTGTATAAAATTTCGTCTGTATTGCCTTGAACCTGGAAACTTCTTGCAACGTGTCATGTGACCCCATTATTTCAATCCTCTCCACTTTTGCTACATGCAGCTTCAAACTTAACCTTGCACAACTCGTATCAATCAGTGTATGCAGCTTCAGTTATTTAAATTTAAATCTTCCTCACGATAACCACTGAATGTACCATTCAATGTTTATTGCTTTCAGAAATATTCTTTTTTTATTCCCTGTTTTGAATTTTCATCTGCCGCTTACATCCTTATCCTTTCAAATCCTTACAGACATAATTCTCAGTCTCTAAGTGCCTCACACTATTATCACAACCAGATTAGCCCAGCCATTCAAATCACCTTTCCAAGCCACTTGTATGGAATTTCTTAATTATTTCAACAGTGTCTTCAATCTAGAAGCTTCTTACAGCTACCATCTTTAGACCATTGCTGTAGTCCTCGCCAGTTTTTCCACATGAATTTTTAAACCTAACCATATATTATTCAATACATGCCATCTTGTACAATGCAGTACCCGTTTTTAAACTTCGCATCTTCCTTGTGGTGAACATTGAATTGACTACTCAAAGAGTAATGCAATCACAAATATTTCTTCATGTTTTGTTTTGGATAATCACATCCTACTTTCAGGATCTCCACATAGTCCTCGCGAAACCTCAAGTATACAATGCCTGATTCAAACGTCATAATTAAATGAATCTTGTTCTTTAAATCGAATTTCAGACCACTCTGTATGGAATTTCGTAATGCTCTTCACATTGTCATAAACATTGAAGTTTCTTCCACCCGTTTTCTTAAGGATATTGCATAAATTCGCGACACTTTGGCTACATAATTTTTTAAGTCTAACCTTACATTCTTCAACACAGCTAGCACCTTGTGAAATGCAGCTCTTGTTTTAAAAATTCACATCTCTGTAGTGATAAACACCGAATTTACTGTTCAAAGCGTAATTTATTCAGAAATATTCCTTCTTTATCTCCTGTTTTAGATTTTTACCCTTCACTTGCAAGATGTCCCTTTTGTCCTTGCAATGCACCATTAACTTAATGCCTCATCTATCTTCACAACCAAATCAACCTGATTGTTTCAATCTACTTTCCGACCATCCTGTATAAAATTTAGTAAATTTTTCTATACTCTCATGAACCTGGAAACTTCTTACGACCAATCACATGACCTCATTATTTCAATCATCTCCACTTTTGCTACATGCATTTTTAAACTTAACCTTACATTGTGCAACACGTACAAACTAGTGTAGTGCAGCTTCAGTTATTTATTTGTTTTCAGAAATAGTCCCTTTTTATCACCTGTTCTAGATTTTCATTTGCCGCTTATATTATACACATCGTTATCCTTTCGACTCCATATAGACACAATGCCTTCAACTATTATCACAATCAAATTAACCCTGCTTTTCAAATCAACTTTTCAAGCA
The DNA here is from genome assembly GCA_033557835.1 of Helochares maculicollis. NCBI lineage: Eukaryota > Metazoa > Arthropoda > Insecta > Coleoptera > Hydrophilidae > Helochares > Helochares maculicollis. Next base: position 33,812 of record JAWQRO010000188.1, read on the forward strand.
CCCTGTATGGAATTTCGTAATTATCCCTATATTGCCATCAACCTAGATGATTCTTGCTGCCAACTCTTTAAGGCCATTTCTTTAAACCTAGCCGTTTTTGATACATGAATTTTCTTCATTGTTCAATACGTGTCAACCAGTGTAATGCAGTTTCTGCTTTGAAACTTCATATCTACCTTGCGATAAACACTGAATTAACCGTTCAAAGTGCAGTGTATTAAGAAACATTGCTATCTAATTCTCTGTTGTAGATTTTTCCCTTCTGCGTGCTATATTTCGTTTTTGCCCTTGCGAACTACCATTAATGCAATGCCTTATTTTATCTTCACAACCAAATTAACCCAGCTGTTCAAATGGATTTTCCAACCATCTGTATGGAATTGTTTTCTTACTGTCATTAATCTAGAATTTTTGCCAGACTTCTCAATAAACTATTGCTTTTATTTTTGCCATTTTTGCTATATAAAACTAATATGATTTTTCTCTGAGACACCGCTTCGACCATTCACAAAAGAATGTGCTCAGAAAAGTTCATGCTTCATTCTGTTTTTGATTTTTATCACTCATTTGCAGGAGGCCTCTGTTGTCTTTGCCTCATCCCGTAGACACAATGCCTCATTCTAGCCTCACAGCCAAATGAATTGATCTATTCAACTCGACTTTTCAAACAACTTGAAAGAAATGTAATTATCTCCATACTGTCTTAAACCTAGAAGCGTCTTGCAGCCACCCCCTTAAACTATCGCTTTAATTCTTTCCACTTTTGCTGTATAAATGTTTAAATCTAACCTTATATTGTTTAACACCTGCCACCCTGTACAAGGAAGTACCCTTTTTGATAATTCGCCACTCCCTTGGACACAATATGGAATTTTATCTTAACAAACAAATTAGCCTAGTTCTTCAAATCAACTTCCAGGCTGATCTCTACGGAATATAATTTTTTTCACACTGTCATGAATTTGGCAGCTTCTTTTAACGAATCCTTTGATGTTATTAACTTCACTTTTGCTACAGTAATTTTGAAATCTAACCATACATTGTGCAACACTTATGAACGGGTGTATAATGTAACCTCATTATTATCACAATCAAATTAACGCAGCTATTCAAATTTTCCAATCGTCCTGTGGCGAATTTAGTAATTTTCTCTACACTGCCATGAATCTGGAAGATTCTTGCAACCATTCCTATGACCCCAGTATTTTAATCATCGCCACTTTTGGTATATGAATTTTTAAATCTAATTTTCCGCTGCTCAACACGTACCAACCATGGTAAAAAAAGCTACATCAGTTGTCACTGTATTGCATTCAAAAATGTTGGTGCTTCATTCCTTGTTTCAGATTTTCATATCCCGCTTGCAGGCTGCTCCTGTTGTCCTCGCGAAACCCCATGGGCACAATGTCTCATTCTATTTTTACAACCAAATTAACCCAATTACTTAAATCGACTTTGCGACCGTCTTGTATGTAATTTCACTACTTCTTGCCTTACGGTTATGAACCTGAAAACTTGTAACCACCCTCTTGGTCACATTATCTTAATCAACGTCACTTTTGCTATATAATTTTTTAAATGTAATCTTACGTCGTGCAGCTTCAGCTACGAAAATTCACACCTTCTTTGCGATAAACACTGATACGGATATTCAAAGTGCAATGGATTTATCATCTACCGCTTTATAATGCTCGTATCATTTTTTCCCATCCTCATAGAGACAATGCATAATACTGATATCACAATCAAATTAGCGTAGCTATTCAAATCGGCTTGCAAACCGTCATATATGGAATTTCGAAATTATCTCCACACTGTCATGAGTCTAGACGCTTCTTGCAGTCACTCCCTTTAGTCTATTGCTTTAATTCTCACCACTTTTGTTATATAATTGTTTAAAACTAAGCTACACTTAATTCATGCCATCCTGTACAATGATATACCAGTTTTAAAAATACGCATCACGCAGACACGGAATTATCCATTCAAAGATTAATGCAATCAGAAATGGTTCTTCTTGATCTCCTGTTTTGGATAATCACATCCTACTTGCAGGATGTCCACATAGTCTTTGCGAAAACACATCGACACGAAAGCTAACTATCGTCAAAATCTATTCTGTTATTCAAATCGTATTTTTGACCACTCAGCGTGGTCATTTCATAATGATCTTCAGATTGTCATAAACGTTGAAGTATTTTTTACTCGTTCCCTTAAGAATATTGTTTAAATTAGCGCCACTTTCTCAGTGTACATTTTTAAGACTAACCTTACATTTTTCAACACGTGCTAGCTTTTGCAATGCAGCTTTCGTTTTAAAAATTCACATCTCCCTAGTGATAAACACTGAATTGACTGTTTAAAACGAAATCTATTCAGTAATATTCTTTCTTCATCCCCTGTTTTAGATTTTTAGCTTTTACTTGCAGGATGCCACATTTGTCCTTGCGCTGCTCCATGGACCTAATGCCTCATCTATCTTCACAACCAAATCTAGTTGTTCAAATGTACTTTTCAACCATCCTGTATAAAATTTTGTAAAATTTTCCATACTGTTATGAACCTGGAAAGTTCTTTCAACTAATCACGCGACCCCATTATTTTAAATATCGCTACTTTTGGTAGATGCATTTTTAAACTTAACCTTACATTGTGCAACACGTACCAACCAATATAATGCAGCTTCAGTTATTTAAATTCATATCTTCTTTCCGGTATACATTGAACCGACCATTCAAAGTTCATTGCTTTCAGAATTATTCCCTATTTGTTCCCTGTTCTGGATTTTCATTTGCCGCTTATATTATGCCCATCGTTATCCTTTCGAATCCTCATAGCCACAATGCCTCACACTATTATCACAATCAAATTAACCAACTTATTTAAAGCAACTTTCCAAGCACCCTGTATGAAATTTAGTAATCATCTCAACATATCATGAGTCTAGAATGCTCTTGCCGTCACCTTCTTTAAGCTATTGCTTAAATTTTTGCAACTCTTGCTATACAATTTAAAACTAACCATATATTGTTCAATACGTATCATCCTATACAATGCAGTACCCGTTTTAAAAATTCGCATCTCCCGTGTGATAAACAATAAACTGACCGTACAAAGAGTAATGTATTCAGAAATATTTCTTCTTCATCCCCTGTTTGGGATAATCACATCCTGTTTGCAGAATATCTACATAGACCTCGCAAAACTTCATGGACATAATGACTGATTCTATCGTCAAAATTAAATTGATCCTGTTGTTCAAATCAAATTTTCGAACACTTATATGGAATTGCGTATATTGGCCTTCAACTTAGATGATTCTTGCTGTCAACTCTTTAAGGCCGTTTCTTTAATCCTCGCCATTTATGACATATGAATTTTGTTTATTTTTCAACGCGTACCAACCACTGCAATGCTGCTTCAGCCATGAAAATTCACATATTTTTTGCGGTAAACACTGAATCGACCATTGAAGGTGGAATTCTTTCATAAATATTTTCTTTTCATGATGTGCTTATCAATCGTTTGAAACCTGATAGACCTAATAGACACTATTATCACAATCAAATTAGCCCAACTCTTCAAATCAACTTTGTAAGCATCCTGTATGAATTTCAGTGATCATCTCAACATATCGTGATATCTCCACACTGTCATGAATCTAGAGACTTCTTGAAGCCTCTCCTCCTCTTGGACTATTGCTGTAATTCTTGCCTATATAATTGATGTTAATATTATGAATTAAACGCCATTTGGTAGCTATAGATGTTTATTTAGCTTTTAGTCTTAACAGTTTCGCTTCAATTTAATATGAATCAACATAAAATAATTAAAAACGTCACTTCTGACGATGCTTCTCACTCTGTAGAAAATTTCATAATTTTTTCCTCAATGTCATAAACCTGGAAGCTTCTTGTAACAAAACCCTTGAAAATATTGTTTCAATAATCGCCAATTAAGCTTTATGAATATTTAAATGTAACCTTACATTCTGCAACACATACCGACCAGTGTACTGCAGCTTCAGCTTTGAAAATTCATATCTTCCTTGCGATAAACATGGAAGCGGCGCTTCAAAGTGCAATCCATTTAGAAATATTCTTTTTTTCATCCCCTGTTCTGGATTTTCATCTGCCGCTTACATTATGCCCATTGTTATCCTTTCGAATTATTACATTATGCCTCACAACTAAAGTAGCTCATATATTCAAATCGGCTTGCCAACTGTCCCTTATGGAATTTTGGAGTTACCTCAACACTACCATGAGCCTAGAAGCTTCTTACAGTCACACTATTTAGATTATTGCTTTAATTCTCGGCACTTTTGCTACATAATTTTTAAAAACTAACCTAAATTACTCTTGTGATAAACACGGGATTGACTGTTTTAAGAGTTATGCAACCAAAAATATTCCTTCTTAATTCCCTATTTTAGATAATCACATTCTATTTGCAGGATTTTATCGTCACAATTAAATTGATCCTAAATGATTCTTGTGACCAAATATTTAAGGTCGTTGCTTAAATCAGCCACACTTTTGATACATGAATTTTTAAACCTAGCATTACATTCTGCAACACGTACAGTGTAATGCAGCTTCAGTTATTTAAATTCATATATTTCTTGCGATAAACACTGTAAGTAAGAATTTATAAAATTTCCTGTTTAATCTCTTGTTATGCATTTTCACTTCCTATTTGCATTTCGTCATTGCGAAACATCATGGGCACAATGCCTTGTTTTATCTTCACAATAAATTTAACAGCTATTTAAATGGACTTTCCAACCATCTGTATGGAACTTCGTAATTATCTCATAAATGTAAAAACTTTTTGCAGACCCTTTCTCCTCTTAGACTATTCCTTTAAGTCTCATCATTTTTGCTATATACATTTTTAAACCAAACTTAATATTGTTTACCACTTGCCAGCATCCGTTTTGAATTTTCACCTCACTTGCAAGATGCCCCTTTCATACTTGCGAAACCCCTTGCAACATTATCATGTACTAAGAAGCCAATTGCAGATGCCCTGTTAACACTATTTCTTCAATTCTCGCCACTTTTGCTATATGAATGTCTAAACCTTATCTTACATTGTTCAACACGCGCCACACTGTACAATCTCCTTTTTGGATTGTCACCTTCCACTTGCAGGATGATCACATTGTCTTTGCGAATTCCCTTAGATACATTCGCACAATCACATTAACTCTCTTGTTTACATTGTTATGAATCTAGAATGTTCTTAGATCCGCTCTTTTAAAGCCATTACTTCCATATTGGCCACTTTTGCTACATGTACTTTTCTAATATTACTTACGTTGCACTTCAAAGTACAATTCATTTAAAGACGTTCCCTCTTTTTCATCTGCCACTTACAACATGCTTCCAACGAATTCTCAAGTCAGCAAATCCCAATCTGTACAACTGTATTAACTCAGCTGTACAAGTCAAGTGCCATCGTTTAAACAGATAACCCTTCGAAAGCATTCGGCATTGTATACTTTCACCAGAAGAAGTTTTACAGCAAGCAGTTTATTACCCACAATAGAAATTTTCTAGTTCTCATTAACAGTAACCACCAAACAGGTCAAGCAGTCCAGGAGTCTTTGCGTTTTAGTCTACCCCCCATAACATGTATTTGTCGATCAACTACAGGCGGTCTCATTGTTCAAGACCAAATCGAATCGTCACAGCCACCAACATTTTACCTAATCCAGGATCAACTATTTTGTTGAATGTTGTCCATTTTAACACGTCTCTGTATCTATTGTTAGAATGCATCTCACGCTGTTTGCAACAGCGTTCTTCAAGAAACTATTCCATCAATTTACGTAATTTTATTTCTGAGAATTTTAAAATTTGACTCTACATGGGTCATCCAATTTTTAGCTTGACCGAGAGATCGCGTCACAAGTAATTTAATTAGAGTATTGTCGACGTTTTATGACAGTTCATCCAAACGTTCTCAAGTTATTGGTCTCAAAGTGACCCTACCTCTGCTATTTTTGTTTACAATGACCAAAAAGTTAATTTCATGTTTTGATAAAACATTGCTTCCTGATAAGAAAAATCATAGTTGCTGCGAAGCAATGAGTGTTTCGGCAAATTGCCCCCAGCATATTCATCCGTCAAATACTGGTTGGCTGAATTTAATTGTAACCGTATCAGCACAAGTGATGCACCCTGTTCAGGAAGGTTTCAGAGGTCACGCGAAAATTCATGATATTATATTGTAAAAAGAAATTGAACGTGTAGTTAATATCGTTCACGAATTTTGACAAATGAAAAAACTTTGCGCGTGATGGGTGCTGAGGTTTTTGAACACGGACTAAAAGACAAACATGGTCGACTTTCATAAGACAATCTGGCACAACAGTTGGTCAGCAAGGTTTTAGCCAGAATTTTGTGAGATTCACATCGAATTATTTTCCTCGACTACCTCGAACACGGTAAAAGAATCAATAAACAATATTACTATTAGACGTCGAGCGGATAGCCAAGCGCCATCATTTTGCGAAGAAAACATACTCTATCATCAAAACAATGTGATACGACCGATAAATTTAAGGATTTGCATTATGAACTAGTCCCCGCCCACCGTATTCGCCAGATTTGGGCCCAGCGACTATTTCTTGTTTCCTGGACTCAAAAAGTGGGTCCCTGGAAAAAGATTTCACTCAAATGACGAGATCAAGATGCACACAAACGTCTATTTTGAAGGTATAGAAACCTTATACTATCGAACGGTTATAATAATGTTGTTACAACAAATGCATTGCTCTAGATGGAGATTATGTTGAAGAATAGAGCCATATTTTTATTTAAAAAAACGCTATTTCGTTGCTAGGCCAAAGACTATTCAGCCCATGAAGTACATTAGGACAATGCAGGTTTTACTTAGAATCGCCTTCAAGACGATTTTCTTCTCCACTTGTAGCGTGATCGCACAGTTTTGCAAATCCTCCCTAGGGATTCAAATAAGCTAATTTCTTAACACCTATGTAACATGTATTATTGGCGAACACTACATGCAAGTACTTAAGCTAAAGCCTTCCTGGAAACATCCGCTTAAAATCAACGGTATCACTTGAATATTTTACCAGAAGGGTTTTCCACGAATCTTCCAATCAAAGAATGAAGTCTCAAGGGCGGTTTAAACGAAAGATTTTAAGCTTCAAGAAAGAACCACAACATAATATCTTGTAAATGAATATCGGAAACAATGTAACGGCAAAGACTCGTGCCATTCCTTGGGAGCATCTGGCCACCCGTAGTTTGCTAAGTCAAATTAGTCCTTTCTTCCCAATAAAACTGGAGTGTCTCCACTCAGCATTCCTGTATTCAACATATTAATATGTTCATAAGGAATATACAATTCTTTTTCAGTACATATATAAGCGGAGCATTTATATAATCTACGATATCTTGAATTTTAAAAAAGTAAAAATGTACCCGTAATTTTTACTTTTGAACGCTTTTGCAAAGGGTCCAATTTTACAATGTAAATTCGTAACTAAAAAATCGAATTTATGCCGGTAAAGTCCCACTTCCGGTTTTCGAATTTACACGGAATTACTTGCCATTGCTAATTTAACAATGTTAAGCATTTTATAAAAAGTTTGTAAAATTTTTCATTCCAAAGCCTACTAAAATTGGAATTTTCAATATTATAAAAATTGCACTTTTGATGGTTCAATCATGTTGAAACGTTGTATCTGTCAGTTTTTTGTGGTATTTAAGACACGGACAAAACTTCAATTTGATAGCTTAGTTTTAAAGACTAGTTTACTTTGAAAATTTCAAAACTGTGTAGGTGAAGTACAGACAACATGCCAAAAATGGTCAAAACGTGGAGATACGTCAAAATCTCGAGGTCGAATTTTCTCATGATCTCAATAATTTCCCTTTACTATACCTCGTATGCGGGAAAGTAAAAACGCTTCTGGTTTGAAAATTCGGTTAGTAAGAATGGGGCTGGTTTGACGCAAGTGGATTTCTTTAGAAAGACTCCCGTTACAAGTGTTATCCACATGCTTTCTTTAAAATATCTTACAGAAAAAGTGGCTGTGATTGAAGAAAAGAAATTGGAAGCTAAGCCCTAAAAAGACCTTACATTTGAGAAATGAATTTAGTTAGAATACGTAAAGGCAATTTGACCATATTGTAAGTGGTAAACAGAATGCACTGCAGAAATATATGAGCACAACCATTGGCAGCAGCTTGTTTGCAAATAATTTATTTAATACATCAAATATACGAATTATGCTTTTTAAAAAAGACAGATGTATCGCCATTTTGACCATGCCTATATTGCTGGGTTCACTTAAAAAAATCATGTAGGATCAGTCATTTGGTTTGAGGCATTAAAATTGGAGACGTACTTCTAACAGATTTTAGATCTCAGAATATGAGACTGCAATTCTTGATTTAATATGAGCTAGTTAAAAAGCGAGTTGAAACGACTAAGATTTAATTCAGAAATAAATTATGTGAGGAATTAAGACTTTTCAATTTTGTAAAGGCAGTTGTACTATCCTGTATTTGGGAAACGAGAATCCACTGCAGGAGATTGAGAATTGAACCACCGGAGGCTGCTCGTTTTGTAATGGACTCTTAATGCATCACATACACGAATTATGCATTTTCAAAGTGCATCGCCAGTTTGGCATATTGCAAGGCTCTCTTTAAAAATGCATATAGCATAAGTGACGGATGGAAGTAAAAACATTGCAGGTGTAGCTCTAAAAAGATCTCTGCTTTCAAATTATGCAGTTTGCGACATCTGCTTACATACAGGTGTGGACTAAAATTTGATTTGATATGGTTAAGATTTAATACAAAGAATTTGTATGTGAGATATCGAATCAGTTGGATTTTGTATGGGCAGATGGACCAACCTGTAGTCGATAAAAAAATCCATTGCAGGAGATTGAAAGCTCATCCAGTGGAAGGTGAATGTTTTAAAATAGTTTCTTCGGTGCATCAGATATATGAATTATGCATTTTCAAAGTGAAAGATGCGTCGCCATTTTGACCATGTTTATATTGCAGAGTTCACTTTAAAAATTTACATAAGATCAGCTGTTTGGTTTGAAGCAATGAAATTGAAGCTTTACTTATATCAAAGCTGTATAGGGTGGTCGAAAACTGTTGAATCGACTAAACATTAATTCTAAAAATCAGTTTCTATATCTAGATTACCTAAGGATAAGGAGGAGGAACAATTCATGGAGAGACTAATGACAATGGGCATAGATTGAGTCATCTGGCGGGAGTATTCAATGCAGTTACAAACAATTCTTAATAAACAGACAATAACTGAGACAAGTCTGGGGTAGGCTGAAAGAAAATATCACCATAGCAGTGAAAAACCACACTCAAAATAAAGAAGGAATAACATAGACGAAGGAGTGGTCGCATGATGAATGCGAAAAGACAAAAAAACGAAAGAATGCAGACCAAATTATTTCTTTCAATTTAAAACACTACAGGAAGGCATATGAAAAGAAAAGAGAGACAAAGCATCATACAATATGTATAAAAAAAGTAGAAAGAATGAGTAGGTAAATACAAGACTGAGAGATAGAATATTCAAACTGGTAAAACAAAAAGATGAAGTAAAAACAAGAAGCATAAAAATATAATCGGCAAAGCAGAGCATTACACAGAAAATTAGGAAATATGGAAGAAAGAGAAATGACACATGAGGATGATCATGGGCTATAAAAAAGTCTTTAACAACATCAAACACAGTGAAATAATAGAATTATTGGGAATATTGAAAATGAGGGCTCATTACAAGCAAACAAAAGAAATCCCCTATCTCCACTAATAATCAATTTAGCTTTTGGAAATGCCATTAAGAGAGCAAAAGAAAATAAAAAGAATTCAATTGTTTATAGGATGCACATAAAAGGGTATATAGAGGTGTCACAATAACTGAAACTACATGAAGGTAGTAGGGACTGAAACCAATATAGGATTTTACCTATGAACAAAGCACCATAAATTTATGGAAGTAACTTCATTCATCTACCTGGGAGTAATAATGGAGAGGAATGTGAAAGAACGAATGAGATAGAAGAAAACCGAGGAATAGAGGGAGTGATTATTTGGAGGAGGATCCAGGAAATAAGAAAATAGATGATTAGAAATGAAGGGCGGGAGATAGAAGGGCGTAGCGAATGATAACAAGATTAGTTCGCCTCATAATTAGAACTTTAAAAACGATATAAGATCTGAACGGTTTGATGATTTCAGCTCTGGCTCTCAGAAAATTAGGTTTAAAACAACAGATTTAATACAGAGGTGGGCGAAAAGTCAAGTTGAAACAATTAAGGTTTAATCTAAGGAAAATGCGAGTAAGGAATTAAGCTTGTTGGGCTTTTGTAAGGGGAATTGGACCTTCCTATAGGTAATTGTAGAAAAGTTTTGGCGTTATTGCACTTTCCTAAGAGGGCGTTATGGCTATTTTTAGAGTAATGCTGAGTTTTGTTTAAAAGATCTTGCAGCGAGAGTGGCAAGATTCGAATCAACAATTTAGGGAACGCCGCTTAGAAGGCTTAGCTTTAAGATTGGCAAGGTACAACTGGAAATTATCTACCGGTGTCCATGGTTGCATCCAGATTCTTAACTGTCTTCAAGGTATACAATATCCAAACTAATTGTTTCTCTGAGATGCACATATCTCAAAATCTTTGAGTAGTTGTCAAAGACCCTAGTAAAACTTTCTTTTGTTTTTTTTTACAGAAAACAACAGATCATCCCCGATTACAACTAACAACAACCCGCAGAGGGTTTTTCACAACAGTTTTGACATTATCAACCCACTTGTCATCGACGAAGGTGGAGAGCAAAAGCGCAAACAACCTCCGATAGTTTTTAGGGCAGGTACACGAGAGGTGCACAATAAATTAGAAAAGCACAGGAGGGCGCATCTGAAAGAGTGCTTCGAAGGACTGAAAAAACAGCTCCCTCCAACGCCGGATGAGAAGAAGACTTCTAACCTAAGTATTTTGCATTCAGCTTTGAGGTTTATCCAACATTTGAAAAGAAAAGAACGAGAATTAGAACACGAGATGGAAAGGCTAGCGAGGGAAAAAATCGCTCACCAGCAAAAGTTGGCTGTTTTGAAGAAAGAAGTGGCTTCGCAATGTGATGTGGACTTTACCACTCTCCTTCCGGACATCACCAGTCCTTCCCAGGGAGGTTCCACGACGTCCAGGGATATCCTAAGCCAAGAAGTTATCGGACATGCGGAAGTAAAGCATGAAACGACCCCAACGTCATCTCCTGAAGCTAGATTAGTCCGGCCTGCTATTTCGAGACCTGTTGCCCCTGCCTCTACAAATGTAAATGGAGTGAAAGAGGTAAGAATGACTCTTTGTTGCCCTGAATGCAATCCCAATAAAAACAGTTTACAAAACGAATATGACGTTTTTATGTTATACAGATTGTTTCTTTGAGAAAACGATTTTTTTTAAAGAATTTAAGGTGCTGTTTCTGCTGAACCTTTGCTATTTTATTTGTGTTTATATATAATTTGATTTGTCAGCTGATGAGACAGTTAAAAAGCTACCTCAACTTTGTAGTCAGTATTCTTATAAAAGAAAAACCTTGTATATACAGATATATAGATCTATTAAATTAATATTAATGTTTCCTTTAAATATAAATATACAAACAAAATTTAGTTTACATTTGATGAAATTTTTGTTATTGTATTTTTATTTTTGATTTTATTTGTACTGTAGTTTTGTTTTGACAAATTATATGAAGTTTGGGGAACTATCTTGAGATAATTACCCACAGCTAACACCATATTTATGTATAAATTAAAATCTAATAAATTTATAAGGTATGTAATGTGTAAATCATTGATTTCTTCATGGTAATTTTCAAAGCTTTTTAGATAAACAGAGCTTTCAAGAATTCTTAAACTTTTTCAGTGTGCAATTTGTTTGAGCACTGCATATTGGCTGTGTGCACTATTTTTTAGTGTTTCGAATATACTAACTAGCAACATTCAATCAATTCAATAATTTAATTAATACTACGAACAAACGAAACCTGCATTGTACAAGCTACTAGGTTGTTCATAAAATTTTTAGGCTGATAAGAAAGAGCGTTGCTAGTAGCCTACATTTTTTTATGCTGATACACTCTTCATATGAACGTATGTGAAGTTACATTTATTCTGTCAGTTCATTGTTTGTTTACAAACCATTTAGTATCGATGTGTTACAGTATTTTTTTACAATAGAAAAATCAAGTATGGTGCAGTGATTGACTTTTTATTTTCGGAAGGTTTAAAACCAAAGGAAATTTATGAACGAATGTTGAAAGTGATTGAAGACTCTTCCCCTTCAATTAATACACTAGGAAGATGGGTTGCTGAATTTAAACGTAGTTGTACAAGCCTTGAAGATAATCTAGATCAAGGACGTCTAAAACATCAACAACACCAGAAATTGTAGAAAAAATACAGGATATCGTATTGAAAAATCGTCAAGTGATTGAAAGAAATTTTGCAGGAGCCTTATAGTAGGCATCTTATTGAGCAGTGCAAGCAATATTTTGACTGCAGTATTGGGTTGGCGAAAGCTGTGTGCAAAATGTGTGACGCATTCACTAAGAGTAGAACAAAAACACAATAGAATGCGACTTTCTCAGCAACATTTTCAATAGAATAAAGTGGATTTTTTGCATAGATTCATCACTACAGATGAAACTGGGGTCTATCACCATGATCCTGAATCAAAACAAAAGGCTAAAGAGTTGTGTTAACCTGGTTCTTCGGCTTTGAAACGAGTACATGTCCAGAAACCGGCCAAAAAGGTGTTAGCATCAATTTTTCATATTTGATTAGGTCATCAGTGATTTTGTACTCTTACAATAGTGTTTATGAGACTTAAATAAAATTTGAAAAACTGAAGTTTAGATTTAGTAAAATTTTATACAGAATATATGGATAGTAAACTGTTATATATAAAACATGTAAGAAAACCTTTTTATATTGATCAAAAGTTTTCTTACGGAATTAAGAATGCTTAAAATTATGACCACTCAGTTGGCAGCACCCACGTTAGAATTATAATCCAGAACACATAATAGTTTCTGCTTGCATAATCTTGTACATTCGTCTCTCTTCTATAATTTTACCAGCATAGATGAATATCTAGAAGACAGCATTCAATCAAACATTGTTCTTGACATGCCATTTAATTGTCTATAATGTGCTTGATGACAAATTTCTATTTTTTTGAGAATTTATTCCATAAAGCTAATTTGTCAGTAGTTTAACTGTTACACATTTTTAAACTGAATTTATTTTTTTTTATAAGGAATAAACGGTTTGAAAGAGCATCTATCTTTCCATAGTAGAGCTTGTACTGAGCTTGTGCCATTATTTTACATTATATTAGATCGTCTCCCTCAGGCATCAGTATTGTGATGCATAAAAATCTATACATGTTTCATATTGAAGCAACCGAGTAACTGTTCGAATGGGATGTTTATTTATATATTATATGTTTTCGTGCATATTTCGTGTAATTATTTATCTGCTAGGTGATTTAATAAACTAATTCGTCTGTTAAGAAAATTAGAAAAATTAACTGCAAATTTAGATGAGCCTTAACACCTGAATTTTGTTTATAAAAGAAATGTTGTTCTGGCGTCAAATTCATTCTTGACCGCAATATTACTGTAATCTGATACAGAAGTGCTTTGATCATCATATTTATATTTATTTTTAGAATTAATCGGTCTTTTGTAATATTTTCCAAAACGTCTTTATAGTTCAATAAATCATTTGATTAATAATCCTGTTTTATATCCTGTTTTATGTCTCTTGTAATATACTCTTCAGTAGTACATGACATTTTTAGAGCATTAGATAGATGGTAGTTAAATTGCATACTGTGCTCTATAATTTTATACCAAAAAAATTACTGGTTGTATGAAAATGAAAATTGTTGAAATGAAAATGCGATTATTTTGTTTTAAGTTTTTTTTTGTAATATAGTCATCTAACAATTCAATATGATTAGTCTAGTTTTGCCCTACAATTGAGATTCTGGCGGGACTACAAAATACTGATGTATAGGTGCTATAACTTCTTCATCTAATGAAAAACATTTTCCACAAAGAAATTGTTTCAAACTTTTGAAGAGATGAAAGTCGCTGGGAACCAAATCTGGGGATTAAGGGGAATGTTCAACCAAATTGTGCTTAATTCATTGAACTCACAACAGTTGTAGAAGCACGTCAGTGTCTTGAGGAGACAAGATTCTTTTTTGTTTTGTAGCCTTTTTCACAAATAATTTTAATTTAACGATCCAAAAGGTCACAATAATATTGTGAATTAATAGTGTCTCATTTTTAAAGACAATTGCTCATAGTCTGCTTAGGAGGTAAACGACCAGTTTCAGTCCATAGTAAACTATCCTACTTCAACTTAGAATCATGTTGGTAGAAGGTATCAATTGTCATAAAACATTGCACAAAATCCTATTGAAATCATCTAAATTTGACTGAGAAACTTGTTTTCGATTCAGTTTTTGTTGAATTGTTAGTGCATGCAGCATTACTTTTCCAAAAACTATAGCATAATCGTTCATCTGAGATGGCTATAACATCGGCAACTTATCACGCAACTTGAATATTGTCTCTGCCTGTTGTGTGTGGTTCACATAGCGTGGCCTGCTCGTTTGTTAATGACATTTAGTACAGATCTACAAATGAATAAATACTACCTTACATCCTTTGTGTCATTGTCTTTCTTTACCAAGGTTACTAAGAAACACTCATGTATTTGTGTTACCTACAGTTACATGTTATTCTTTTACATGGAAGACCAAAAAAATTTTTATTTTTAGGGAAGCCAAGTCCAGACGGCGCTCTCTGTCCTTCCGGTGGGCTATCCAGTGAGCCAAGGATTAGTCTTACAAAAAGTGGCCCTCGTACCTAAAGGTCTGACTGATTTATCGCCTCTCGTGTCCACGCCCGTCGCTCATTTCATAGCGGCGCCTCAGCAGTTGGGAGGCAAGATGGTGCCCCTAGTGAACGCCCAATATGTTGTGAAACCCACTGTAGTCGTCGTGAGTACGCCCTCGAGGCCGAGCTAATAACGAAGAAATGCTGGGACAACTTCAAAAAACTTGTGATCTTATTAATTTATACGTTTAGTTACTCTACGCCTTTCACTTATTAATTTCTATTATTTAAAAATCTATCCAGAGAAGAACCTACAATGCGCAGTAAGTGCAGTAAGCAAAGTTGGCAAATCTTTTGGCATAAATTACCTAAACAAAACCACTCTAATTATTTATTTATCTTAGTTTCTTGTTTCATGAAGAATAGTTTACGTTTCTGTTATTGCTGTGTTTAGAATTTTATATATTTTATTTTAAATGTATTTATTGTATTTTTATATGCTTTATCGAAACATTCGAATGTATTACGATCTTCGTGTGTACCTTCTGTTGGATTCCACTACTTTTTGTTACTGCAGTTACTGCTACTTCACTTTTGTTTTAGTAAGGTATTTGTATACATGGCTGTTGTAATATCGTGGTGGAACGAGGGGCCGAAGCCACCCCCGGTCCAAAACTAGGATCTCTAGCTTTGTAAATACCGTTAGGATCTAGACTCATGTGTATATATTGATTAGTTTCTAAGTCTCTTATTATCATTATTATTATTATTAAATCGAAGCAAGGGCGTACAAAGGTGGCGCGGTTTCCAACAACGAAACGCTCGCCTCCTTTAGACGCCATCTTTTTTTATAGTACAGGAAATACAGAGAAAAAAGATGATTCCTTTCGATGAAGATTTAAAAAAAATCAAACTATTGTAAATTATTGCAAAAAAAATATATATATAAATAAAAAAACGATGTATTTTTAAATTGTGTTTAATTTTATTCTAAGTACGACCACACATTCTCTTGTCCTTTATCAATCTGTATTTTGTCTAGGTAAATCATTAATTTAAAGTGTTAAGGGTGTGTTTACCTAGAAAAGGCATTGTTGAAAAGTTAAAATAGATATTCTCACAAGACAAATTTTCTACTTACAATAAAT